>VMDO01005874.1:65669-106931 GCA_007922755.1 Pedetes capensis | reverse complement strand
TGAGCAAATAATCCGAGAAGCTGGACTTTATGAGGAAGAACGTGGCATCAAGATTGGAGGAAGACTCATTAACAACCTGCGTTATGCAGATGACACCACTCTGCTTGCTGAAAATGAAGAGGATTTAAAACATTTACTGATGAAGATCAAAGATCATAGCCTTCAATATGGGTTATGACTAAACATCAACAAAACAAAAGTCCTTACGACTGGGTCAGTATGCAACTTCACAATAAATGGAGAAAAGATTGAGGTTCTCCAAGATTTTGCTTGGCTTGGCTCTATAATCAACACCCGTGGAAGCAGCAGTCAAGAAATCCAAAGACGCATTGCTCTAGGAAAAGCTGTGGCAAAAGATCTCTTTAGAGTATTGAAAAGCAAAGACGTCACATTGAAGACAAAGGTGCGTCTGACTCATGCCATGGTATTTTCATTGGCATCATATGGTTGTGAAAGCTGGACATTGAACAAGAGAGACAGAAAAAGAATTGATGCTTTTGAATTGTGGTCCTGGAGACATCTATTGAATATACCATGGACTGCCAAAAGAACCAAGAAATCTGTCCTAGAAGAAGTACAACCAGAGTGCTCCTTGGAACCAAGAATGGCCAAACTGTGTCTTACATATTTCGGACATGTAGTCAGGAGAGAACAATCGCTGGAGAAGGACATCGTGTTTGAAAGAGTGGCAGATCAACGCAAAAGAGGAAACCCCTCCACCAGATGGATTGACACAGTGTCTGCAACAATGGGCTGAAACATAAATAAGATCGTTTGCCTGGCACAGAATTGGGAAGTGTTTCAATCTGCTGTACATAGGGTCGCTATGAGTCGGACTCAACTCGATGGCACCTAACAACAACAACAACAACAATTCTTTGTTTGTTTTTAAGAGTCCGTCTATGTTTTATTGACTATACAAAGGCATTTGACTGTGTAGATCATAACAAATTATGGATAACACTTGGAAGAATGGGAATACCAGAAACATTCAGTACAGCATAGAAACAGCCCACACTGCATTTATGGGAAGTTGAGAGTACGTGCACCCTTTCTAAGCTTCATGAATTTGAGTGTGGCATACATGCTGTCCTTCAAACTAAGATGTGGAGAGACAGTCTTATATCCTAACACCATCTTTCCAGCTTGAATTCTTCTCTGATTTTTTTCTGTATATTGTTCCTGTTACCATAAACTTTTTGCCACTAGACAATGTCTGCATTTATAGCCCATTCTTGGTTCAAAATAAATGAGTAAATTTTTTGAGTAAATAAATGTGATAATATAAATAAATAATAAAATAATGTAAGGTAATTGCATGTAATAAATGAGTATAATCCATCTTCTAAATTCAAACAGGAGCCAGCTAGCATTCTGACTTTTGGGGCCTGGTGTCTGTCACACTTCTGCCTATTCTTACTCCAAGCCACATCTAAGAATAAATCAGTATGCAGTAGTCCAGAGAGCTACTGAAATGACCCATCATCGCACAAGGTTGAATACTTTTCCTCCTCCATGAGTCAACCATTCAATTGGCTGAACTAAAACTGAAACTCAAGCCCTAGTTAGTCATTTTAGACTTGAGCAGACACAGCCAATGAGCCCAGATCACACCCCATCAGCAGGCTGTCCTCGGGCCCCTGTGGCAGCTGGACTCCTGAGCAACTCCCATCCACTTAAGGACAAAACCAATGATCCCTTTTGGTGTCGGAGTCAGAGCAAATGTTCAGCTCTGTACCCACCTGCCAGCAAGGGTGTAAGACAAAACTTGGGCTTGTGCTGGTGAGCCTGGGCTTCGCCCTGCACATGAGTAGGCTCACCAAAGTGAAAATGGTCTAGGACACAGGAGAGAAAGACTCAGGTGGGCTAAGCTCCAACAGTGTGTTTTGTTGTTGTTAGGTGCTGTCGAGTCAGTATCCGACTCGTAGTTACCCTCATAGGGTTTTCAATGGCTGACTGTTTTGGGATTGCCTTGGGAGTGGATTGCCAGGCCCGTCTCCCATTTTTGGGGTGCTGGGAATTGAACTCAGGACCTCAGAGACGGCAGTGCAGTGCTCTACCAACTGAGCTAAATCCCAGCCCTAACAGTGTGTTTAGGAATTGACAAACCAAAGCTCAAATAGGACATTAAGGCAACATTTGGGTGAAGCAGTAAGATCTATTCATAGAGTGTGACCGAATAGGATGGGGAGAGTTTTTGGGTTTTTAACACTACTATTCTTTTTTTTTTTTTTAGATGCCTGTCTATGTTTTGTTGACTATGCAATGGCATTTGACTGTGTAGATCATAACAAATTATGGATAACACTGTGAAGAATGGGAATACCAGAGAACCTAACTGTACTCATGAGCAATCTGTACAAGGACCAGGAGGCAGTCGTTCAAAGAGAACAAGGAAACAATGCCTGGTTTAAAGTCGAGAAAGGTGTGTCTCAGGGCTGTATCCTTTCACCAGCACTACTATTTTTAATAAACAATTTCCCCTGACCTCTGAGAGGTGGAGGAGTGGCCTTTTCCCCTGCTAGGCCTGGATCTTGCACGTCCTTCATGGTTCCTTTTTTTTTTTTGAGTTCAGGGAAGGAAATAAAACCTGATTCAACATTTCGCTAAGTATTATTTTCACCTCACTGAATAGGATCTCTTCTTCTCAGCACGCAGAGTGAAATGCTTCCTCCTGTTTTGATTTCTTAGTGTGAGCTGGCCGCATGTCCCTCGTTCTTGCTGCTGCTTTGTGTGTTGTGAGAGCCGCTATTCAGTGTTGGTGGGCACTGACAGAGCAGGGCAGCTGTGCCCAAAAGATTAAGGAGTAAACGAGGTTACTCTGTAACTTGACTTTAAGGGATGGTAAGATAAAGTAACAGGAGAAGGACATGGCAGTCCATTCCGGAAACAATCCTAAAACAATCAACCATTGAAAACCCTATGAGGGTCAATATGCGTCAGACCTGACTCGATGACACCTAACAACAGCAGCAAGATAAAGTGAGAGACTCACCAAATATTCATTTGCATTAAAATATATCAATTTTAGAAGTTGAGGTTTTTATTTGATTATTTTTTAAGGCAAAATGAAGTTGGTTTTAATGGAAATACACAGTTGTTAACTGTTGGGTTATTTTCTTCCTAAAAATTAGCCTAAGCTGGCTGTTACTCTGTAAGGCTGATAATTATCTAAAGCAAAATAAATATAAACATCTGGGTTAATAGAGGCTGAAACAGGATAATGCCTGGAAGCTGAGTTTTCCAAGAAGAAAGAACACAATTATTCTATACACACCTCTGCAAAAATATGGGTTGGACAAGACACAGGCACCTTGTGCTTGGGGACCTTGTTATGATGGTGCCCTGAAGGCCCACTACTGGTTCACATTCAAGACAAGGTCATAGGAGGAGGGCATTGAGTGGATAGCTCATTCCACTCCTCAGCTCTGGGGACACTGGAACAGCAATGGACACTTGAGTCAGAAACCTTCCATAGGAGCTTCAGTGAGTCCACCTCAGATCCCAGCGCGCAGAGTAGGGAAGCAGCTGAGGGTGCTTTACCCAAGACAATGAACATGGGCCCACCCTGTCAACCCTGAAGTTCCAAATAAAAGGAAGGAGTCAGTTATCAGCTGAGGCGGTTGGCTCAAATTTAAAAATTTAAAAATCTAAACCTGATCCCCTTTCTTGTGGGTCTCAATTGAACAACTGGCGCATGTGCTACTTCCTGAACATACACATGGAGTGTGCCCTCTTTCAGACACCAGGCGGGCCTTCAGGGAAGGTTTGAACTCCTCAGGTCCCTCAGTGCTCTGCAGTGCTCCAAGGGAACAGAAAAGGCTACAGGTGGAGACGCTTCAGGCTGAATCCGTTTCCATGTGGGTCTAGGAGTTCAGGGGTCTATGCTCAGCTAGACTCTGGAATGGTCATTTAACTTTTCTATTTCTCAGTTTTACTCGCTTGTTAATTAAGGATTATAACAGGCTTACTTTGAAGATCTTTATGAGAATGAAAGGGGGGGTTATTTTAGTATAAATATATGCATTTCTAATTGTCATTAGGCTGTAGCTTCAGTATAATTCCTGGATGTTCTGGAAAGCTTTATCATTTAGAATCACCCCAGGCTCATTGCTCTCCCCTTTGCTCATTGCTTTGTTGTTGTTTTTATAAACTTTTTATTTTGGAATGGTTTTAGACTTACAGAAAAATTCCAAAGATAATACGGAGAGTTCTCAGATGCTCTTTGCAGAGTTTCTCCTAATGCTAACAACTTAAATCACTATGGACCATAGTGATATCGATGCATAACTATGAACTCAACCTCAGAATTTAGTCAGATCTCCCCAGTTTTTCTGCTAAAGTCCTTCTCTGTTCCAAGATTCAGTCCAGGGTGACATTGTGGGCCACATTGTCAGCCGTCATGTCTGCTCAGTCTCTCTCAACCCACATAGGCTTCAGTTTTGCCTTGTCTTTTGTGCATAGCCAGTTCTGAGGAGTAGCGGTCAAGTGTTGTGCAGGCCATCCTTCTGTTTAGCTTTGCCTGAAGTGTTTTTTTCTCATGACTAGACCTGGGTTATGGGGTTTTTGGAAGATGGAAATGCTCTTCTTTTCATATGGTATCAGAGGTACTTGCTATGAACATGTCACATCACTGGTGACATTAATCTTACTCACTTGGTTACAGTGGTATCTGCCAGCTTTCTCCTCTGTAAAGCAAACTCTTTCTGCCATCTTCTATTGTTTCAAATAAAAGCACATCATTAAGCATAAAGCTCATTTGAGCCCAGGAGTTCAAGACTACCTATGGCAACATAGTGAGACCCCATCCCAAAAGAGAAAAAGAAAGCCAAACAATGCAACAACAAACCAACCAAAGACTCACATCTTCCATTCTCTCCTTTTTGGAAGCCAGCCATCATATAAAACTGCTGTACTAAGAGGAACCCAAGCTAGACCACATGGACAGATGCAATTGCCCAGCAGCCCCCATGTACTCCTGCCATTTCCTCTGGGGTACCAGCTCTAAGGGAAGGAAGCTATCTTGTATTTGGCTTCAGCAGACCCCACATGGAGCAGATGAACTATCTAGCTGAGCCCTGTCCAGACTGCAGGATTGTGAGAAATAATAAATAGTAGTTGTTTTAACACATCAATTTTGGCATCATTGATTATATTACAGGGACATAGCTAAAATGTCATCACATGTATCTTTCTCCATAATCTCAGGAAAAAGATTTGTTGAGATTCTTTAGGGCCCACTGTAATCTGACTTTTGCAGACTTCTCCATATTTTTCTATCACCTGAAATTTTAGCCAAACTGGATTTTTCACTGCTTTTTAACATGTTACATATGTCCCAGGTACTCCTATTTCTATGATCTAACTCACTTCATTAATCCTATCTGAAGGTTCTCCTCCTCAACTGGACCCCCAATTCTTTTGTCTTCATGTTGTACTCTTTAAGATCTAGTACAAGAATGACATTCATTTCTAAGACATCTGTCCTTTGAACTCTGGACTTATTCTCATGCCCAAGTCCCCACTCCCCCATGAGAGTATTTGTCTTTTCAAATAAGTTTCATGCCCCAAAATAGAATGAGCTCCCTTGAATGCAGAGACTGAGTCTTATGCCCATTTGTGTTTTAGCAGTGGGCCTGCAAAGAGCAGGTACAAGAAACATGGCTTACTGACAATTATGCCATTTTCTACCCTTTCCAACTAGAGTAGTATTTTGGTAGTGATCGGGTGTCTCCACTTGCCTTTTCAGATACTCAGTAGCTGTTGAATTTGTTGTTACCACTGACATAAAACTACCATGAGTCTTTCTTCTGAATATGAAGGATGAGTGAGTTGGTTTTGGAAAGAGTAGAAAAAAATGAAAATAAGAAAGTAATTAATTTTCTTTTTTGCCAAGACATGGAAAACACTTATGATTCCTTTCTCTGCTTTTCATGTCTGGAAGTTCATGTACAGTGAATCATTTCTTGTTACTTCAACTCTGAAGCGTAATATGATCCTGGTAGGCAATGAAAACATGTGAAGTGCAGAGGCATAGAAGTCCATGAGTGGACACCAATAAAAGACTGACAGGACTATTTTCTAAGAAAGCAAATAGCCAAAAACTGATGCACAAAGGGTTTCTTCTGCCCCTCAGGAACTCTTACCTGACTCCTGATCTTCATGCTGGCTGTCGGAGTCAGGTATTTATGTTCTAAATACCAGGCCCGCTCCTGAAAAACCAGCTTGGTTCCATACAACAGACAAAACTAAAGGTTAGGAAAGAGAAAAGAAAGAGACAAATATATTAGAAAATGCAAAATCAATTTATGCATAGGATTTTTTCTTCGTTTAAGTAAGATTCAGCTCCCACATGAGTGAGAACATATGGTATTTCTTTTTTTGAGCCTGTATTCATTCACTTAAGATGTTCTCCAGTTCCATCCATTTTACTACAAATATTATTTCATTTTTTATTAATTGATATATAAAAATTCACAAATTTAGCAATGAAGGGTCAATATAAAGAGTAGAAAGAAGGAGGGAGGGAGCCAGCAGAGGGAAGCAAAGATTGTGGAAGGTGGGATGGGGAGGAGAGTCACTGTAAAGGGATAAAAGGGGAGACAACGATTTCAATGTAAGTGATGCAACTTCATGAGTACATTGGAAAAATAGGAGAATATAACCCAAATATGCATTTGAGTTTTCCTGCATATTAGCCATAAGGCTCCATAAACCTTGTAGGTTGAGAAAGTAATGTAATGGATGCATAATGGAAAAAAACCAATGCTGTATTACTCCGTACCCCATCATCATTTACTAATAAAGGGAGATAAATAAAAATTAAATAAATTTAAAAAATTTAAAAAAGAAAATGCAGAATCTATAAAGGCAAAAGAGAAATAACATCACGTCACATTTTATAAAGTGATAAAATACTTCCTTAATGGAAAATGGTCATGATTTAGAGGTGCAGTATTTGTTTTTTTTTTTAAACCATTCTGTGCAAAACTAAAAGAAAATTTAAAAGTAGACTGAATGGTATAACGAGCTCCCCTATTTTGATCACCCCAACTCAAGAAATATTAACTTACAACCATACAATTATACAATTACAATTATATATGTAATCTTACCCAGTTCCTCCTACCCAGGTTACTTAGAAGTCTACTCAGAACATCTTTTAAAATGTACATAGTTCTGCTTGCTTCCCTTATCAATTCATGAAAAAATACTCTACGTGTATATTCTGAATAGTGTCATGTTGACATTTTCTATTAAACATGGTTTGATTAAACTTTCACAAAATTAGTATTCCTCATTTAATTTTTGTTTCTATACATTTCTCCGGTTACATTTCTAAAACCTACCCAGAGACCTCATTGGTATCCACCAAGCAACAATAAATGAGTTTTCCTGCAGGAAGAAGTGATTTTTTAAATTTAACTACTTATTCTTTTAACTTTTAATATACTATAGCCCTAGATCACACAAAAGTAGAGAGCAGGTGTGATGGTCCTTCTCTTCTCCATCCCACCTTCCATCATCAGTTCACTGCCATCTTGTTTCATCTCTACTCCTACCCTTGCCCCCTCTGTACTAATGTGAAGTAAACCCATAACCACCTCACTGCCTATTTCTAAAAGATATGGCTCTTTAGAAGACAGTCTTAATGTCAAACCAAACAACAACAAAATCCTTTTATACTGAGTCAAACAGAGATGATATTTCCACCAGAAGACAATATGTCTATGGACTGTCTGAATCAGAGGTTCAAGGTCACACAGACAAAGCAGTCTCTTCTCTTCTTTCTCGAGGTCGTAGGACATCCTTGGAGAAGCAACATGATGAAGAGCCTCAACCATTCAGTCATCCTAGACAGGGCCACAATGTGGCTTAGCAGCTAATGTATGGTATGAACTTGCAAAAGTCTGGGATGTAGTTGTTGCCAGTACAACCTTCCTTTAGTTTTCTTATATAGTAGCAGTAATGTATCAGGTGACCCTGAAAACATAGTTAAGAGTAACTGGAAAATTAATGTGGTGCATTATGAAAATACAAATTCTCAAAAAAAATGATAACTCATGTATATGAAGTGGTGAAACTGAATCACAATTCTTTAGTGACATACACTCCAAAAATATTTTCTGCAAGATCTTAGGTACAGAAAGTTAATCCTCATTACTCCTGGTTATACAAAAATATGAGGTCAGTCATAAGAAAGGCAAAGCAATAGATGTATACTCATTCTTATAAATCATCTAATTCATTGTCTCACTCAAACCAGAATCCTGCATCAGCCAGGGTCAGCTGAGAAACAGAGGGCAATTCACATTAGGATAATTCAAGAAGAGGTTAATATTTTTTTTTTCAAAAAAAATTTTTATTGGAAATTTTAATGTACATCTTAATGTGATTCATTTTGACATGCTTTTCATTGTGACATTTCCATATATGCATTTTGATAAACATTATTCATATAGGTTACCCCTTACCCTCCCCTATGCTTCCCCCCCCCCCACCCTTCCCATCTAAGTTTCCCATCTAAGTCTTCTCTATCTTTTACTTAGTAATATTTTTCTATATGTCCTTGGGTTTCAGTTCTGTTTAAGATAGAAACTTTTCCTTCAGTGGTCTTTGTTTTTATCTTGTTAGAACAATTACATGCATTTTCTAGACCATTTATATTGACACCATTCTTATCTCTCCTGCCTTTTATTATGATCCGACCTTTGAATAGGATTTTTCCTTCTTATAATTTTGAATCAGCTCCCTCATATGAGTGAGAACATGTGGTGTTTCTCTTTCTGAGCTTGTGTTTGTTCACTTAAAATAATTTTCTCTAATTTCATCCATTTTGCTGCGAATGACCTTATTTCATTTTTCTTGATTGCTGAATAGTATTCATTGTGTATATATACCATGGTTTAATAATTATTTTTAATAAAAGTGTGGGCAAGATGTAGGAGAACCACAGGGACAGTGCAGAACCCTAGAGTTGGCAACTCTGGAGCTGTTAGCACTGCTAGGCAGGAGGGAGGAAGGCATAAGGTGGCTACCAGACCCTGGAAGACAAAATGATGCAAACAGGGACCCTTTAAGAGGAGCTGAGGCCCTCAGCCTCAGAAATCCCAAAGTGACTCCATGGGGAGGCAAGCAGGGGACAGGGACATCCGAATTACACTCTCTTCTTCCTCTCCAACTTCTGGCTACTATCTGAAACCAATGGATTCCAGAGGGCAAAGGTAGTTTGAATGTGTTCCCCCAATTCTTATGTTAAGGGTATTTAGAGGTAGGCCTTTGAAAGGCAGTTAGGGCTAAATGAGGACCATGAAGATGGAAACCACATGATAGAATGTTTAAGAAGAAGGAAACTAGAGCCAGCAAACTTGCTCTGTCTTGCAGTGTGATACTGTCTGCCATGTTATGATACAGCAAGAAGGCCCTCACTAGATGCTGAGCAGATTCTGGCACCATGCTCTTGGACCCAACCCCCAGAACCATGATAAGAAAAATACACTTCTATTTTTTGTAAAGTATCAAGTTTCAGATATTTTGTTACAGTAACAGAAAAGAGACTAAAATAGATCCACTGATACAAGATATGTAGGCCAACTTCCCAGGTACACAACAGACTAGAAAGCACAGCTTGAGAGGACGTGGAACATACCCATCACAAATCCCTTCTCTAATATCCCTTACATGTGGTCATCCAGCTTCTCACCCAGAATCAAATAGGATTCAAGCCAACATCTACTTGATCACAGAGAGCTCCCAACAAGCCACTGCCTACCCACACGGTTCCCAGGTTTAGATCCAGATTTCTGGTTTTACACTGGCCCATGCCATGCTCCTTGACCATGTTTACTCTTCCCTTCTTGGGACTCTTAGACAGTCTCCTTGTTGACAGTCTGTAGCTCTTTGTACCTGGTGCTCAGAGCCATTTTTCTGGCTTTAAACTTTTGCTTTGTTTCATGAACACAGTGAGACCTTTCTGAGGCTGCCCTCTCTGCTTGTCCTGGTGAACAGGAGTCCTGGTTCTTGGTGGCTACTAGAATACCTCATTTAGGTACAGATACTCTAAGCTGAGCCTCAGTCCCTCAAATGAAACCTTTGCTTTTTGTTTTCAGTTCGCTAGTGAGTCTCACTGCTGGAAGAGCCATTTATATTGAACCATTTCTTTATGTGGAATATGAAGTTATAAATGAACTCTGCAAGGTAAAGGGCCTCATGCTGCTCATCTCTGTGGGTCTAAGGGCAGGTAAAGGAGCTGACACAGTGCAAGACATTGGCTAAAACCCAATCTCCTAACTCATGGCTGTTATCCTTATAATGTCTATTATCTAAGGAACAAATCATGAGTGTCTGCAAGTTTTTAAACAATAGCCCTTCAACAAATTAAATATTTTTTAAAAAATTTTCACTTAGTGTTTCTATCTTTAAGATATGTATCCTCTTGCCACACAGTGTCAGGTTTTGTGCCACGTTGAACCTGGTAGTTTCTTCTAGATTCTTAATTCTCATCTTCAAAGTGTCTTAAAGAAGTAAATGCAGGCTAGGTGCCATGGTATTCATCTGTAATCCCACAACTCAGGGGGCTAAGGGAGGAGGATTGTAAGTTCAAGGCTAGAGGCAGCCCATGCAACTTACTGAGACCCTGACTCAAAATAAAAAATAAAAAAAGGGGGCAGGAATGCAGCTCAGTGGTAGATCAGTTGCCTATCATGTTTGAGGCCCTGGGTTTACCCCCTAGTGATGAAAGAAAAAAAAAGTACCAGTACATGCAATCCAGATGTGATCTCATCACTGTGGCCTGTGCAGCACCATTACTGTCCTGAATTTGGATTCTATGCTTTTACATGCAAAGTAAGATGGAATTTGCTTTTATAGCGGCCATATGTTTTTAAATAAATGACTGAAAAAAATATCAGGCACATTTGGCTTATAGCAAAAATTTGATCACTTGACACTGTGAACTAGGCCTTTCCCCCATGAACTGTTTTCAGCCAATCCATGCAAAACTTTGTACATATACATGTCTACATATATGTGCACCTGCAGCCATAGACCTGTGGCATCCAATTTATCAGATCTCAGAAGCTAAGCAGGGTCAGGCCTGGTTAGTACTTGGATGGGAGACCGCCTAGAACACCAGGTGCTGTAGGCTTGGGAGATGGACCAGGCAACCCACTCCCAAAAAACAATCCACCATTGAAAATGCTATGAGCAGCAGAGAAGCGCTGACAATAGTGTTTCACCTGTTGTACGCAGGGTCACTATGAGTTGGATACCAACTCGATGGCACCTAACAACAACAACATATATATGCATCCCCCAGGGGATGATGATAAATTTGTTCTTTTTAGTTATTTCGTTGGTATGATTTACCTTGAACCCTCAAAATCCTATGAATCTTGATTTACACACCTGATATGTTGTATCATTTATAAGACTTTGTTAAGTCTTATCTACCATGCTATAGAACCTCTACTTTTCAGAATTTAATAAACTAAACAGGTAACTTTCTAAAGGTACAGGCTATGGGTTCTGCTTCTGAATTATTACAGAGTAGATGACTTCCCTCATCTCTTTCACTGAATGCAGCCCATAACTCCTGGAAAGTGTGCATGCAGCAGATACCCTGGGACTCTGAAAAATAAATAGTGGCCAGCAGACTGGGGTAGAAGACCAGAATTCAAAGTATGGTCAACCTTGTGGTAAATTTAATTTTTTTCCTTTAGTCCTTATGTAGCTTGTCCCTGGAGGCAGGGGCAGCAGAGCAGGACAACTAAAGCCCAGCTTTCTTGCTGGAGGGTGAGAAAATGGAGCCCCAAGGAACCAGATGGTACCAGGGAGGTAAGGATGGGGGTGGGCTTAGAAAAGCAGCCCCATAAAGTTGTTTGTGAATGCCTGGGCTCAGCCAAAGTTGTGTATGTGTGGATTTGATACTAACTAACATAAAAAAGATTTTGAAAACTAAACTAACAGAGAGATGAAGATTCAGGAGCCAGACTGGATAGTTAATAGTACACATATGGCAGAGATCAGAATAGAGTTGCAGAGGCTTTGAAGACTAAACGGCTATTAGACCTCGGTGAACAGAAGGGAAGTTGAAATTTGCAGCCCAAACATAACCATGTACATTGCCTGCTAAAACCAATGTCAATATTCTCCATGGCATTTCAAAAAGATCCAAAAATCTTATAACATAATATTCAGAATGTCTATGAAAATCTAAACATTTTCAGTATATAGAAGTAAAAGGAAATATAACCTGCATGGGAAAAGAAAGACATGTAATAGCAAAATGACACAGATGTTGGAATTATTTGCCCAAAACAGTAAAACAGCCATTATAAATATTCTCCAATAATCACATACACACTTAGAACAAATGGTAAAATGGTAAGTTTCAGTAATGAAATAGAAAATATAAAGAAAAACAAAGTGGAAATTTTAGAACTGAAAAATATAATAAAATAAAAGTGAGCTCAATAGCAGAACAGAATAGAAAGAGGAAAAAAAATCTGTGTAGATCCCAACTGTGGATGATTTTTGTATGTAGCAGTATCTATAGATACCTTGGTTGTCAAAACTGGGGCATTCTATGGGGAACTAGTAGGTAAAAGCCAAGGATACTGTTAAGTATTCTCTAGTACACAGAGCAGCCCCCTGCAATAAAGACACATCTCACCCAAAATGTCAAATTGGAAGTGTCAACTATGTTAGCTATTACTAGAATAAGTACCTGAAATAACCAGCTTATAAAGAGAAAGTTTTATTTTGGCTCACAGTTTTGGAGGTTTCAGTGATAATTGGGCAGACCCATTGCTTTTAGGCCCCCAGTGGAGGTGGGGAGCACATCATGGCATAGCAAAATTCACCTCATGGCCAGGACATAAAGAGAGTAAGCAAAAGACCAAGGAGCTGCAAACTCCTGCCAGGGCATACCCCTAATGTCCTAAAACACCCCATGTTAAGAGCCTCGGCTCTTAAAGTTTCTACTACCTCCCTATAGCACCAAGCTGGGGACTAAGCCTCTCCCGTATGGGTCTTTGGGGGATATTTAGACCTAAACTATAGCGCCAAAGTTGAAAAATTCTGTTCTAGAGAAGTGAAAACTTAGGTTCACACAATACACTGTACATGAATATTTATAGCAGCTCTACTCACAATTGTCAAAACTGAACACAATCTAAATGTCTGAATGAAAAGGATTAACTGTTGATCTATGCAAGAATTTGGTCGAATCACAAAGTCATCATGCTTAGTGAAGGAAGCCAAGATCAAAAGTTTACAGATGGTGTGACTCCATTTATATAATATTCTCCAAAACACAAAATTGTTGTGACAGAGAATAGATAATTGGTTCCTAGAAGCTATCAGGAGGGTGCGAGGATAATTATAAAGCCATAGAATATTTTTTAGGATGGTTAAATTGTATTTTGATTGTGGGAGTTGTTATGTGAATCTATGTGTCAAAATTCAGAGTACTATGTACTTCTAAACAAGATCATTCTGCTTTATATATGTATTTTTTAACTCCAAGTCATGGGCCACCTAACAAGATTTCAGTTAACAACAAACCACGCGATCCCATTAGATTATAAAGGAGCAAAAATTACTCCTATCACTTGGAGATGTCATAGGCACCTTACCATTGTAGAACAATGCATTATTCACCCATTTGCGGTAATGTTGGTGTCAATAAACCTACTACGCTAAAAATTTAGCATATATAATTATATATAGTACATAATACTTGATAATGAGGGCTGGGATTTAGCTCAGTTAGTAGAGCGCTGTGCTGCAGTCTCTGAGGTCCTGAGTTCAATTCCCAGCACCGCAAAAATGGGAGAAGGACCTGGCAATCCACTTCCAAGGCAATCCCAAAACAGTCAGCCATTGAAAACCCTATGAGGGTCACTATGAGTCGGATACCGACTCGATGACACCTAACAACAACAACAACTTGATAATGATAAATTAATATGTTACTGGTTTGTGTATTTACTACACTACACATTATACCATTATTTTAGCATGCCCTCCTACATACATATATATGTTTAGGTTACAGTAAAACCATTATGCCAGCAGCAGCCTCACACTTCTCATGCTTACTACCTCTCTTGATTGTAACAAGGGCCACATAGCATGATTGAGTTATACCACCTAAGCTTGTGTAAATTCATTCTATAGTGTTTCCACAATGTCACAAATCTCCTAACAATGTATATCTTAGACTGTGTCCCTGTCATTAAGTGACATGTGACTGTATATAGAGCTTCTGTGTCATCTTCCAAGGCCACGATCCCCTTTCTTTGTTATGGCAAACTCCAGGCCGCAATGGTTACATTCTCAGAGCATCTGTATATGAACCTTGTCCAAGGACCCCTCCCTGTTCTCCCTTCACTGGATGTTACTTAATCCCTCTTGAGTTCCCACAGCTGTATGTTTTTCCCTCTGTTACACATGCTACCTGTTGGTGTGATTATTGGGCCATGTGACTTTCTCCCTGACTGCAACATGATCTAAAGGCAGGGAACTGTGGCTCATGCATCTCCGGGTTCCCTGCCGTGCCTAGCCCAGCATCAAGGCTCCATGTGCATTTGTGAAACAGAAGAGTTCAGAAAGCTTTGGTTCCAGGAAGCCTAAGCCCCCTGGGACCAAGGGAGGTTGCCTGCGATTTATGACAAGCAGGCCGCCCATATCCATGACCCGAGCAGCGTAATAAGTCAGAAGATGAAACAAAAAGACCGACTAAGCCCTCCAGTGTCAGAGAAGATGAACAAAGCTTATTAATGCATGGCGATACCAGCATGAGATCAGAGCAGTTTCCCCCAGCAACAACCCAGTTCTCTCACTGTGATGGAGTACTCTGCCTTCTGCCTCAGACTCTAGCCGCTTGGGATCTGCATTATTGCCTTGTAAAATTGATGGGGACTGGCACTATCTCCTAGTTTAAGGAATTTCTGTCGGCATTATCAAAAAAGTATTGGCTTTGCAGTTTCTAAGGACATTCCTTGCAATAGGAAAGTGAGTAAAAATTGGGCCAGACTGGAACAATGCTGATGTCTAATCCTAGTCCCCCTGCTCAGTCCGCTCTGAGTCATTAGCTGCAGGTGTGAGCTCAGGGCTCCACAGGTGAGGCAGTCTTTTCTATATTTAACCTGAGATGGGGGAGGGGAGTGTCAATTTAATGTCATTTTCTTTGATCATCTGAGGAGGTTGTTCAAGATCAAAGTCTCTTTTTCTTCCAAAATGCCTGGAGGTGTTCCCCAATTTTAAAAATCCAACCTGCTCACTCTCTCTGATGTCTCAGTCTCTCTTCTTTTTCCTCTAGTACTTAGGGGTTGAACTTAGGACCTCACATGTGCTAGGAAAGCACTCTGGTACTGAACCACACCCCCTGCTCTGTTTTTATTTTTTTGAGACAGGGCCTCACTAAGTTGTACAGGCTGCATCTGGCCTCAAACTCAGAATCCTCCTGCCTCAGCCTCCTGAGTCACTGGGATTACAGGCACGTACGATGGTGTCTGGTGGAAGTCTCCTTTCTTGAGAAACATCACAGGCCATGGAAGCTGGATCATTCTGGTAGTTGAGCATTCCAGGGAGGGGAGGGCAAGGAAGGAGACTGTTTCCTTCTGAGTCTATGGACCCTGAGGAGCCGAGGCTGGCTCACTCTTCACCACCATGTTCCATCACAGAGGTAGCTGCTTCTCTTCATGGGGGACCAAGCACCACAGTAAGGTGATGATGGTTCACATACCAGTGTCATGGTAGGTCAAACACACAAGACTTGGCAGAAGGCAGGGACTGGTGACAGCCAGCCGGCCCCAAGGCATAGACTGCTTTTTATCTTATAGAAGAGCCTAGACATAGCTCTATTCTAGCTTCCCCAGATGACAGGAGGTGAAAAGCACAGAAAACCCATCTGCAGGAGATGAAATCAATGAGTTCAAAGGGAGACAGAGGAAAAGTTCTGGAGAAGATAAGCAAAGACATCTTAGTGGCATAGGGGATGGGCTGGGACAGAGAGGACACTCAAGTCCTAAGGCTTCTGTATAGTGAGGGCAGGACGATGGCAAAATGCTTCTGCTGTAGCTTGGGGACCATACAGCTGGCTGCCCTCCTCTGGCAAAGCCATTGTCCACTTTGTGGGAATGAGCTCTGGGTTTAGCACATCCAATGGGACTGAGCAAATTCAGGGATGCCAAGCTGTGCGGCACCGTGAGACTCTTCCCCCAGGGGTTCCTAGGTAACCCACTGTGCATGGGCCTGCATCCCCAAAGCCCATGTACTAGGGGCTTTGGCCCCAACTGGACACTATCAGAAGATGGAGGAACCTTTAAGAGGTAAGGCCTACAGGAGGACTTCTGGTCACTTAGGGGTGCACCCTTGAAGTGGTACTGGGAACCTGGACCCTTCCTTTCTTTCTCTCTTTTCCCCCCAGCTTCCTGGCCCTGAGGTGAATGGTTTTGCTCCACCACACAGTCCTGCCATGATGTGCTGCTCCCCTTGTTGTTGTTGTTGTTGTTAGGTGCAGTCAAGTCGGTATCCGACTCATAGCGACCCTCATAGGGTTTTCAATGGCTACTATTTCGGGATTGCCTTGGGAGTGGATTGCCAGGCCCTTTTCCCATTTTTGCGGTACTGAGAATTGAACTCAGGACCTCAGAGACTACAGCGCAGTGCTCTACCAACTGAGCTAAATCCCAGCCCTTGCTCCCCTACCCGAGGCCTAAAAGCAATGTGTCCCCTTAGTCCTGGACTGAAATTGTCAAACCTGTGAGCCAAAAGAAACTCCCTTTGCGCTTGCTCTTCCTGTACCTCTCCCTCTTTGCAGCACTGGAGATAGGATCCAGGGCCATGTACAGGCCAGGCAAATGCTCCAACACTGAGCCATTTCTCCAACCCTTGGTTTTTTGAGACACTATGTAGCTCAGGTTGTCCTTGAACTCACGATAATCCAGGGATTGCCGGTATATGCCGGCATATAAATTGCCGGTATATAAATTGATCAGTTCAGGTGTTTGTTATGGTAATGCAAAGCTGACTAACACCCTGGTTCAGAACCATACCCCCACTGAATGCAGAGAGGCTGGGAGGCTTGTGGAAAAGCATTTGGCTATATTTTTCCCCCTGACTTTTTTTTTAAACCCAGAATTGGGTTGATCCCAACTCAACTTACTACCACCCCTGGTTTCCCATTTGTCCTTGGTTTCCCTCCCCCTTATTTTACCTATGTATGGCCAATTACTGCAACACTTTGTTGAAAAGACAATCTTTCTTCCATTGGAATGACTTTTGCCATTTCATCAAAAGTCAGTTGGGCACATTTTTGTGAGTGCATTTCTGCATGCCCTGTTTTGACCCATTTATCTCTGTGTGTGTCTACCAATAACATAGTCTCAGTTACTGTAGTTAGGTGTCTTGAAATTGGATAGAGCGATGTTGTTGTTGTTAGGTGCCGTCGAGTCGGTATCCGACTCATAGCAACCCTCTGTACAACAGGGGAAACACTATTGTCAGTGCTTCTCTGCTGTTCATAGGGTTTTCAATGGCAGATTGATTTTTGGGAGGGGGTTGCCAGGTCCTTCTCCCAAGCCTACAGCACCTAGTGTTCCCAGGTGGTCTCCCATCCAGGTACTAACCAGGCCCGACCCTGCTTAGCTTCCGAGATCTGACGGGATTGGATGCCACAGGGCTATGGCTGCAGGCCGGATAGAGCGATACCTCCCACTTTATTCTTTTTCAAAATTCTTTTAGCTATTCTGGTTCCCTTCCCATTACACATAAATTTCAGAAAAATTTTGTCTATATCAATACAAAAATCTTGCTGAGATTTTGACAAGAATTGTGTTAAAACCTGTATATCCATGTGCGGAGAAATAATGTATTTACTGTGTGGATATTCCAGTTGATGAGTATGGTATGCCTCTCCATTTATATAGATCCACTTTGATTTGATTCATCAGCATTTTGCATTTTGCATCAGCATTTTGCATTTTGCATTAGCATTTTGCATCAGTGTTTATCACTCAAGTCCTACTCATGTTTTGGTAGATTCATCTTTAGGTATTTATTCTTTGAGATACTTACATGGTATTTTTTCAAATTTGAGTGTCCAAGTGTTCATTACTGGTATATAGAAATTAAGCTAGTCTTTTCATGCTGATCTTGTATCTTGGTGACCTTGGTGAGTTCATTTATTAGTTCCAGGAAATTTTTTTTTTTCCCCTAGTACTGAGAGATTGAACTCAGGACCTTGAGCATGGTAGACAAGTGGTAGACAAAGCCCCCTTTTAGTTTTATTTTCAGACAGGGTACTGCCTTGAACTTGCAATCTTTCTGTCTTTCTGCTTGCTGAGATGACAGGTGTATGACACAGATTGACTTATTTTTGATAATTGAAGCAGCCTTGCATTTTTAGAATGAACCACAGTTGGTGACACCATATAATTCTTTTCGTAGATTGCGGAATTGTATTTATAAACACTTTGTTAGAGATTTTGTGTATATATTCAAGGAATCTTGGTCTGCAGTTTTTCTTTTTGTTCTGTCTTTCGTTTCGGCAGCAGTAGATTGCTAGCTTCATAAGTGAATCGGTAAGCGTTCTATCCTCTTCTACTTTCTGGAAATGATTGTGTAGCATTGTTGTTAATTCTTCACTAAGTGTTTTAGAAGAATTATGCAGAAAATCATTGGGGCCTTGTTTCTTCCTCTGGAACTTTTAGATTATGAATTTTGTTAAGAGTTCTAGGGCCATCCAAGTATCCATTTTATGTTGAATAATTTGTGGTAGTATAAACAAGTTTTCAAGGATTGGGTCTATTTCATCTAAGTTGTCAAATTTATGTGTGTAGAATTTTTCATAGCATTCCCTTATTGTCATTTTGATGTGTGCAGTGTCTATACTGATATCTTCTGTTTCATTACTGGTATTGGTAACTTGTGACTTCCCTTTGTTAGTCTTGCAAGGGGGCATTATTTTAAAAGATCTAGCTCTGTTTCATTGCTTTTCTCTATTTTTTCTGCTTTCAATTTCATTGATTCTTGTTCTTTATGTACTTCCTTCTGCTTTCTTTAGCTTTATTTTGTTGTTTACTAGATTCTTGATGAGGAAGCTTAGGTTATTGGCTTGAGGCATTTATTCTTTTTCTTAGAACTGTTTTAGCTATATTCCACTAGTTTGATATGTTGTACTTTTAATTTTCATTCTTTTCATTCTATTTTTACTTCTTTTGTGATTTTAAATGTTTTGAAGTTTGTCTTATGTTCAAGTTATAGTCTATCTTAATTTATGTTACATGTGGCACCTAACAACAAGAACTTGTTGCATCTGACTCATAGCAACCCCACATACAACAGATCAAAAACTTCCTCCACATTGTGCGAAATACATGCTATTTTTTAGGTTTAAGCCCATTGTTGCAGACACTGGTCAATCCATCTAGTTGAGGGTTTTCCCTTTTATCATTGCCATGCCACTCTCCCAAACATGATGCCCTTCTCCACGGACTGATCCCTCCTGACTACCTGTCCAAAATACATCAGATGCAGTCTAGCCATCTTTGCTTCCAAGGACCACTCTAGTTGCACTTCTAGAACTGATCTGTTGGTTCTTTTGGCAGTCTATGTTATATTCGATATTCGTTTCCAGCATCATAATTGAAAAGCATCAATTTTTCTCCTGTCTTTCTTATTCACTGTCCAGCTTCCATAGCCATATGATACAACTGAAAATACGATGGCATAAGTCAGGAGCACCTGTGTCTTCAATGTGACATCTTTGCTTTTCAACACTTTAAAGGGGTATTTTGCAATAGCTTTTCCCAATGCCATGCATCTTTTGATTTTAGACCCTTGAAAATAGTGTATTCTGCTATGTTGGGTAGAGTTTTCTATATATGCCCATCAGCATGTGTTTGTTAAAATGTTTTCATCATTTTCTATCTAGTTCTACAAACTGTTGAGAGAGGAGTGTTGAAGTCTTCTATGACTGTGGATTTATCTGTTTCTCCTTTTAGTTCTATCAGTTTTTCTTTCATGTATGTGTTTCCCCTCATGTTTGATACATACATATTTAACATTTCCATATCATCTGGTGGGATTGACAATTCTGTCATCGTGGAATGTCTCTTTCTGTCTCTGGTAATTTCCTGTGCTTGGACGTCTACTTTATCTGATATTCATATGACCACATTTGCTTCTTTTGGATTCCTGGTTGCTAGAAAGTATGATATTTTCCATCGTTTTACTATCCACCTACCTATCTTACCCCATAGATAGCATACAGATGGTTCATGGTTTTTAATCCACTCCAATCAACTCTGTTTTTAAATCTTTGCACTTAGATGATTTTGGATTAATATAATCATTGAACTATTAGTCCTTATGGCTGCCGTTTTAGTTTTTGTTTGTTCTTTCTTTTACTTACTATCTGTTCTTTCTATTTCTTCATTTATGTTTTCTCTTCATGGCCTTACTAAGCACAACTTGAATATTTTTTAGAATCCTACTTGAATTTATATATAGTATTTTATGGTGCATCTCTCTGGATAATTTTTTGGTAGTTTCTCTAAGTATTATATTTTATATACATAACTTCTCAGAGTCTACTTGTTTCACCAGTTTGAGCAAAGTGTAAAGATCTTACGACTCTTTACATCTTATTACTCTCCTCTACTTACAATATTTAGCTTTACTTGGCTCTATAGTCAACACCTGTGGAAGCAGCAGTCAAGAAATTAAAAGACGCATTGCTTTGGGAAAAGCTGTGGCAAAAGATCTTCTTAGAGTATTAAAAAGTAAAGATACCACATTTAAGACAAAGGTGCTCCTGACTCTTGCCATGCTATTTTTAGTCACGTCATATGGTTGTGAAAGCTGGACATTGAACAAGGGAGACAGGAGAAGAATTGATGCTTTTGAATTATGGTGCTGGAGACGATTACTGAATATATATCATGTACTGCCAAAAGAATCAACAGATCTGTCCTAGAAGAAGTGCAACCAGAGTGCTCCTTGGAAGCAAGGATGGCTAGAAGGCATCTTATGTATTTTGGACATGTAGTCAGGAGGGATCAATCCCTGGAGAAGGACATCATGTTTGGGAGAGTGGCAGGTCAATGAAAAAAAGGAAAACCCTCCATCAGATGGATTGATACAGTGGCTGCAACAATGGGCTTAAACATAAATAAGATCGTGTGCCTGGCACAGAATCAGGGAGTGTTTCAATCTGCTGTATATAGGGTTGCTATGAGTCGGACTCGACTCAACAGCACCTAAGAACAACAATGTACAATATGGGGCTGGAGTTTAGCTTAGTTGATAGAGTGCTGCTCTGCACTCTCTGAGACCCTAAATTCAATCCACAGCACCGCAAAAATGGGAGAATGACAATCAGTCATTGAAAATGTTATGAGGGTCGCTATGAGTCAAACCCGACTCGATGGCACCTAATAACAACATTTACAATGTAACTGTCATATATTTTCTCTATGTTCACTTAGAATCACACCAAATGGTTTGATAATCTGCACTTCAACAGTCAAGCATAATTTAAGAAATTCAAAAGAAGGAAAGCTGACTGAATTGACTGTCATTATCACATTTTTCTTTCTGATATTCCATGATTCTTTCATTATATCTCTTGTGTTTGAAGAATTTTCATCCACTCCATTAGTGTAGGTATTATGATGACAAATTATTTTGGTCTTCCTTCATCCAAGAGTATCTTGATTTTCTCTTAATTCCTGAAAGATATTCTCAATGGATATGGTTGACAGTCCTTTTTTTTCTCCTCATGTTTTAAAAATATTGCGTTACTTCTTCCTGGCCTCTGTGGTTTTCTGATGAGAGATCTACTGTCATTTGAATTGGTTTTTCCCTATGGGTAAGATTTGTTTCTCTTGTCACTTTCAGGACTTTTTCTGTCTTTAATTTTCATAATTTAAATTATGAAATGTCTTATTGTATATTTCTTTGGAATTATCCTGTTTGCTACTTAGCTTCATGAATCTATGGGTTTACGTGTTTTACCAAATTGATGTATTTTCAACCTATTATTTCTATTGCTTTAACCCAATCTTCTTTGTCTTCTACTTCTGGAAAGTCAACGACACAATTTTAGATCTTCAATCATAGTCCCATAAGTTCCTGAGGTGCCAGTGTTTTCCAGTCTGTTTCCTCTCTGCTATTCAAATTCAGGAATTTACACTGGATCTTCCAGCTCACTAATTTGAATTCCTGCTCCTCCATTCTCCTGTTGAACTTGTCTATTGAGATTTTTCATGTCAGTTATTGTATTTTTCAATTCTAAAATTTTCATTTGGTTTACATTTTCTATTTCTTTGCTGAGACTGTTTCTTCCATGGCACTTTCTATTATTTTATTTGTTTCATGGATGTTCATAATCACTCACTGAGGCATTTTTGTAATGGCTACTTTAAAATCTTTTTTTCAGGTCATTTTAACATCACTGTCATCTTGGTATTGGTGTCTGCTAATTTTCTTTTTTTCATGTGGTTTGAGGTTTTCCTGGTTCTTGGTATTATGAGCAACATTTGGTTGAAACATGTACATTTTGGATATTCTATGACTAGACTCTGGATCTTATTTAAATCTTGTCTAACCTTTTGTGATACTGTTCCAATGATAGGAGGGGAGATCCACTGTAGCCTTTGTTCATATAACCAAGGTAGAAGGTAGTTCATGGCCTCTACTAACCCTGCCAGGAGATGGCCTTATTACTAGTGGGTGGTGGTAAGAATCATGAATCTACATTTTGCCTTCTCTGATACCACCACAGTATGTGTGCATGGGATTGGGAGTGTTATGCGGTAGAGCAAGAAGTCCACGGTCTGCAGGTCTCCAAAGACATTGTAGTGGGTCAAGGAGGTATCAAAGACTTTGTTACTGCCACGTGTAAGTAAAAATCCCACATTGTTACTAGGGCTCCTCCTACACAATGCCAGTGGTGGGGCTACATTGCCTCATTATATTCTTGTGAGTATGGAAGCCTGCATTTCCCACCTGGCTTTTCCTGGCATGAGTGAATGTGGGGCCATAGATTTTTCTGTGTTATCTGGCTGGAATATGGAAGTTATTGTCTAAAGGTCTTTCTCTGTCTAGGCTGCCCTTTTTTGGTCCTTTGGCTAGAGACGCAGCACCTCATCCTTCTCCTCCTCTTTATTCTCCTCTTCCTGTTTTGTGCAGTAGCCTTTTCCAGGTTGCCAGCTTCTTCAGAAACTCTGGGATCTTTGAGGCATCCAGAGAACTTCTTGCTGTTATGCTTTGGGTCCCAGGGTTCCTAGCTCATCTACTTTCTAGTCTCCATCTTTTAGACTCTTCCTATATTTATTTTGCATACATTGTTCAGAATTTTCAGTTGAACTTAGTTCAGAAAGAATGGGGATGAGTGTGTCTACTCCATTTTCCTGGGAACAGAAGCCTCAATTAAAAAAAAAACATATATATATATATATATATATGTATATCTGAGAGTCTTTCACTTTTAATAATAGATTAATCTAATTGATCTTAGTCCTGACATTGAATATCATCTTTTCTGTGATAGTTCTTTCAAAAATTAATTCAATAATTATTCATAGATTATTCCTAGCTGCCCTTCTCATTAGGCAAGGATTTCAGAACACAGTACCTCATCCCCCCATCCTGTCCTTTTACAGTTTAAAAAAGAAAGAGGTGGAAAGATTTTCCCAAAGATGAGAAGATTCCATCAGGAGACCCTGAGAAGAGGGAGAAATTGGTTGGCTGGTGTCTTTATGCCAACCATTTGCCTGGCACTTAATCCAGAAATAATTTTCTGTTTCCTTTCTTTCTCTTTCCCCTCCTCATCTATGGTCCAGGGATTTCCTGAGTTCTAAGATAGGGGACAGTAGATTTAGTCAATCTTTTCCCCATCTCAAAATTGATATGAATGTTTTTTTTTAAATTTCAATAGATATTTCAATATTGTAAAATTAACCAGAAACAAAGCAGCTAAAATTTGGTAAGGGCAAAAGGGAACATTAGAAGGTGCACTACACAAATTTTCAAATCTCAAACACTTCCAGTTTTTACTCAGGCACAGATGTGACTGGAGTGGGCACGGCACTGCTTCAGTGTGGGTGCTGGGTTTTGCTGCCTGCATCAGCCCATCTAGCATGACTTCTCATATATTTGTAGGGCTAATGTCCCCTTTACTGTCTACTGGGAAATGTGCATCCCCTTGGCCACCTGGTAATTCTGTCAATGCCTGGATCCATACCATAAAATCCCCTGATGGAATTTCTCCATCCTATGTGTAAGTGCAAAAGAGATGTCTCCTGGGTACTTCTGCATCTTAATCTCCATTTAGATGGCAAAATGGGAAGTATCAGCCAGCCTTTGTTCTCCTCTCCCACTAACTTTACTCTCTGAGAGCCAAATTTTGCTCTTAGATTCCTATATATGATTTCCACCAAATAGTTCTAATTTTCTTTTGTTTCAAGTGATTACCTCTCCTCCTGACTTCTAAGGCAGCCTGAAATGAAATCTGACCCTCCAGGTGTGCACAGAGGAGATGGGGGACAGAGTGTTCAGGGAGGTACACCCACCACAAGCCCTGTGCCAGACAATCACGGGCAGGAATCCCCAGGAGATTGTGACCTCCACACTTGGAGGAGCTCCTCTGGAGAGGTGGCTTTCTGGGACCCCTATTTTGGCAGTCAGCTCTGTGGACATGCATCAGTGCACCTGAAACACACTATAAATGGAAAACTCAGTACACAACTTGTCATATCACCCCCACTAGGAAGCACTGTGAAACCTACACTCTTGGTTAAATTTAATTTCCTGCAGTGACATGGAGATTTAACTCAAAAGCCACCTCCTCTGGGGAGTCTCCCTAAATCCATGTTGACTTGGGTGCTCAGCTGAGTGCTCCCCTCACATCCCAAAGTCCCTATCTCTCAGTACCTAGCCCACTGCAAGGTACTTGCTTATTGGGATGTAATGATGTATGTCTCACCTATACATCAGGGAGCTACCTGAGCATAAGAACCATATCTTTTTGATATTTGTATCTACCAGTGACTAGCACAGTATCTCACACCTAATTGGCATTCATTTGAAAGTGGGCTTGTAGCAGGTATGTGCAGACAGCCACCAAAATAACTCTTCTGCTTATTTATGTGGAACTTCACATTCTACCACTATTCCTTTGTGTTATAATTTAGTACTTTGAGTTAAAAAATTCGTCCCTATACACCAAAAATCCCTTCTCCAAATTAAAGTTTCATTGGGAATGATAATGGTCACTGAGGGGTGTTGGTTGGAGCTGAGCCTTGAAGAACCTTGCCACTTGTGGGGAGACTTCCCATAGGAAAGGAGGGGACAGTCTAGGGTCTCAATGTCATGAAGGCATGGGAATGAGAGAAAACCATTTGTTGCTGGAAGTCTAGGTCTGAAACTTGGTTTCCATGTCATCAGTATCTGTTTTCCCTTATTAAATATACAAACAGAGACATAATTCTAGTTGGGTCCAACTCATGACAACCTTATATACAACAGAACACAATACTCCCCAACTCTCTGCCAGGCACATGATCTTTTTTATGTTTAAGCCCATTGTTGCAGGCTTTCTATAAATTCATCTTGTTGAGGGACTTCTTTTTTTCGTTGACCCACTACTCTTCTAAGCATGATGCCCTTCTCCAGGAACGAGTCCCTTCTGACTACATGTCTAAAATACACCAGATGCAGTGTAGCCATCCTTGCTTCCAAAGAGCACTCTGGTTGCACTTCTTCTAGGACAAATCTTTTGGTTTGTTTGGCAACCATAGCATAGTCAATATTCATCTCCAGCACCATAATTCAAAAGTACAAATTCTCCTGTGTTTCTTAGTCAGTGTCCAGCTTTCACAAACATGTGATATGACTGAAAATACCATGGCATGAGTCAGGGGCACCTTTGTCTTCAATGTGACATCTTTCTTTTCAACACTTTAAAGAGGTCTTTTGCCACAGCTTTTCTCAATGCAATGCATCTTTTGATATCTTGACTGCTGCTTTCATGAGTGTTGATTGTAGAAGACAAACATTACTTGGTACATAATAGGTGCTCAATCAACATTTGTAGAACAACTTCTCTTAAGAACACTGCCAGGCTTGGGCCCACTTCTTTGAAAGTGTTTCTTGCTTACAACATGTAGGAAGGTAGCAGGAACACAACAGTGGATGAGAGATGGATTCCAACATCACAGGCCCTGCCACCCTTCAATCATTGGTGCTAATAGAATTCAGAACATAGGCTGGCACTATTCACTCTGGACTGGATTTGGAAATGCAGTCAAGCCCCAGATGAGAAGTCTTTTGTTTCCTGTGTGGGAGGCTCAATCCCATGACTGGCCCCAAGTGACTGAGGGGTGGCCATGGGCATGTGTGGGGCACACACAGGATGTGTGGCCCACATAGATAGCCCCTAAGGGCCTCAACTGGAAGCCAAAGACACTCCCATAGGCCCGGGGCCAAGATGGGACCCTTGGGTTTGAAGCGGGCCACCTGCATAAAGAAGGATGTCACAGTTTTCTCCATGTATGATGGGAGGTTTTTGTTTTAACCATTGGCTGATAGGTTTGGTACTTAAACTAGCTACCTCCTACACATGTTGAGAAAAGGAAGAAAGAGCAGTTAGAATGCAGGAAAGAGGGAAAAACCCACTTCGCCCACTTGACAGGCTCAAGTTGCTGCTGCTAGTCGCCTGTGAAGCTGGGACAGTCCCCAGAGGACGCCCTGCTTAGAGGTCTGGTTGCCGTGGTGAGCACCCTCTGGGAACAGAGGCACAGAGGCCTTCTCTAAGCACAAAGGCAGACAAAGGGCACCTGTGTGGTGGCCCAGGCCTGAGCCCTGCTAGATACTAAATAGCTCAACTGCTGTTCGCTGGCCAAGCAACATGGGAGGGGAGCACTTTGGGGGAATTGAAGTGGAAAGAATCTTTGTCACAATGACAATTTAAGAAATACAAGACAAGCAGCTTGCTGGGTGCTTCTGAGCCTCCTGAGGGGCAAAGCACTGGAGCGATCATGTGGAAAATTCCCTTTCTCCTCTGAGCAGTCCTTCTCGGGCTAAGGTAGAGTCATTGTGTTTCTGGTGAAAGCCCCTCATTCCTGACAGTATACCGTCAGGCGAGGAGAAAAGGCCTGTTTCTGGGAAGAAGTTGTATCCGGGAAACTTGGAGGACTGAAGGCTTGGGTGGTGCCGGTCACTCAGAGATTTTCGGTTTTAAGAAAGACTCAAACTGTCTGATTTCTTGAGCCATAGTTAGGCAGAGAAAATGGTTGCATCAGGCCAAACCATGGTGGCAAGAGGATGTAGAGGGAGGCCTGGCATCCACCTTCTACACCTGCCCAGCTTCCTCTAGGGATCTGGGCAGCATTAATGCTTGTGCGTGGTAAGAAATGCTAAGGAAGCTTCTGGCAACCTTGAACCCTGCACAACTCACATCATCTCTGCAGGTTTGCTTCACCTGGGCCTCAGTATCTGCCATTGTGTCCACCAACCCCAGTGGGACCTGCGTATACTGCCAAGTATGCAGCAGATAGAAAAAATGCTCTGCATGTCCCCACAAACCAAAGCATCATCTGTCTTGCCACCAGCCAGCCCTCCAGAGAACAGGCTGGAGCATTGCTGCTGTGGTGTGGGGCAGCCCTGTGGAAAGCCAGCAATTTGGGGAGCTGAGATGCAAGGCAGTCTGATAAACCAGCCCAGCCGCTGCCTGTTTATTGATTTACTTATTGTTGTAGGTAGTGTGGTTTCTGTTGCTGTTTCCTACAGTACATGTAGTATGCTATCAGGTCCCCCTACAGAAAGGCCTGCCTTCCACTCATAGAGTGTCTCCAGCCAGAGGCTTTAGGTGAGGTGGGCAGGCTGGGCCTGCAGTGTGGGGAATTCTCTGGGTACTTGATCAGCATCACTGGGATGGGGAACCTTGCTCTGAGCCCACCCTTATTCCACTTACACATCAGCAGAAGCTCCCAGAGCACTAGCTCTCATCTTCCCAGGAAAGCCCACTATCTCCTGAGTACCTTACTCACATTTCTGGCTTCCCGGAGGGAGGCAGGGGGGCTTGAAGGTGATGCCCTCTGTGACTGCTGGTCCTACTGAGGACCCTGGCTAGAGCTGCTGTCTCCTACCTAGATCACAAGCGGCTGCCACCAGTGTGGAAGAAACTCTCAGACGTGCAAGAATAAAATGAGGAGGTGCCATCATTCATACTCAGTTTAGACAGTGATGGTCCAAATGCAGGTGGGCACCAGGAGACCCATCTTGCTGCCTTTTGCCATCCTGCAAAGGTATAATGCCTAAGAGGAGACTCCCGGTGAGAGAGGGGACAGGAGAGCTGGACCAAGTACCCAGAGAGAAGCCAGGTAGGCAAAGTAGACCTTTTTGATGGATTTTGGAGTTGGCTGAGAAAGAGGTTGACCCAATGCCCTGCTTTGCCTGGGATGGTCATGACTTATGTCTGTCTTCTAAGCTGAATTTTTAACAATGTTTTCTTTCACTTTCAAAAAATAAGTGTCCAGACTGGGATGTTAAATATTGTGATCACCTCATTCCAAAGGAGGGGCTGGAGTTAGGCCTGTAAATGAATCCAGAAAGTGATATGTAGGATGTGTGGCTCCTGCATTCACCTGTCAGAGCCTGAGGAGAGACAGGTGGGAAAGGGCTGGGTGGCCTCACTGTCAAGCATGTTCAGAGCCGCAGGTTGTCAGTTATGTCCAGCCATACCTTTGCATGGTGTGTACGTGGAAGGGTCTTTAGAGTCCTCTGCTCACCTTCTCTTTCTTTTCTTTTTTTTTTTGTTGGAAATTTTTAATATACAGATTAATGTGTTTCATTCTGACATGCATTTCATTGTGACATTTCCATATATGCCTTTCATTGTACATTGGACAGATAAATCACTAGGTTAAGAAAGATAAGAGTGACCTGTCCAAGGTCACAGGCTGGTTCCTGGCAGAGTGGGGACTGGAACTTAGCCCTAAGGGATCAAGGCCAGGTGCTCTTCTCTGGGACAGGAGGACAGGAATGACTCTAAAAAGATGCTGTAAAGGAGGAGGAGACACACGGAGTCTGGTGTGGCCTGCCCAGGACAGGAAAAGCCATAGGCTGCCCCACAGTTCTGGGATAGGGAGACCAAAGGGAGGATGGATACAATTAGGTGTAGACTTGCTGGGCTAGTTTGGATGTGAGACCCGGAGCCCCAGGAAGTGGTAGGTGGAGCCAAGAGTAGGAGGGTTCTCCAGGATGGTGACCACCAAGGACGGAAAAGGTTACAAGCAAATGAGTGAGTGAAGAAAAGGTTAAGAAATAGGATATACAAAGTGAATGGACCAAATAAGTAATTTATGAAATCTAAGTATTGTATGGGGTTGGAATTTAGCTCAGTTGGTGGAGTGCTGTGCTGCAGTCTCTGAGGTCCCAAATTCAATTCCCAGCTCCACAAAAATGGGAGAAGGACCTAGCAATCCACTCCCAAGGCAATCCCGAAACAGTCAGCCATTGAAAACCCTATGAGGGTTGCTATGAGTCGGATACCGACTCGAGGGCACCTAACAACAACAAGTATTCTATAGCCTGCAGCCATAGCACCGTGGCATCCGATCCTGTCAGATCTCAGAACCTAAGCAGGGTTGGGCTTGGTTAGTACTTGGGTGGGAGACCAGCTGGGAACACCAGGTAAGCTGTAAGCTTGGGAGAAGAACCCGGCAACCCACTCCCAAATTTGATCTGCCATTGAAAACCCTATGAATAACAGAGAAGCACTGACAATAGTGTTTCACCTGTTATATGTAAGGTCGCTATGAGTCAGACACCGGCTCAACAGCACCTAACAACAACAAGAAGTATTCTGTGGGGTTGGGGTTTAGCTCAGTTGGTTGAGAGCTGCTCTGCACTCTCTGAGGACCTAGGTTCAATCCCTAGCACCTCAAAAATGGGAGGAGGCAATCCATTCCTGAAGCAATCCCCAAATAATCAGCCATTGGAAACCCTATGAGGGTCACTATGAGTTGGACCTGATTCGATGGCATCTAAGAACGAGTATTCTATGGGTCAAATAATAGTGAAATCTCAGTGAAAGATGTCCCCAAATAGCTGTGTCACTACTCAGTACCTGCACCTCCTTCCTCACTCCTTCATAGGGCTGCAGAGGTGGAAAAAACCCTGAGTGTGGTAACTTAAGTGGTAGCCTTGACCCTGCATGGCAGATGGGAAAACTGAGTCACAGAGAAGGCAGCTCTCCTCTGTCTTACAGTGCCCTCACTGACAGGGTGTGAGCAACAGGCTGTGGAGTGGTGCTGGGCCAGCCACAATAGCATGTCTCACGGCTCCTGAGAGTGCTGTCACGGTGAGGGCTGCAGGGAGGGTTCCTTTGTAGATTCTATCACCTGAGTGTCTGCCCCAGGGAGAAGACCTGCCCAAGGGTCTGGAGATCCTGGCTCTCTTGGCCCAGTTCTCACATCTGCTAAGTGGCTGTGCAATGGTGGCGAGTCATCTTGTCCTCTCTTCAGCTCCTCCTGGTCATCAGATGTGGGCTCTGCCATCTCTGGAGTCTCACTGCTTCTGTTTTTCTGGGGGTCTCTGACTTCACCTTAATCATATGCTTAGCTGTGTGTTTATCTCTTCCATCCATATACCAAGTACCCTCACAAATTAGAACAAAACATCTGTCCTCACTTCTCAATCACCTTTGACAATGTAGGATGTAACAATATGCAGGCAAAATATAGTTTTTAAAAGACATTGTATTTGGTTCAGATCTGTGGGGTTTTCTTCAAGTTTTCATGAGGTCGAATTAAATATTTAAATGGCAAAGTGCACTAGAGCAAACATACAATGGGCAGCTGACTAACTGTAGTTAAAATGATCTCCTGGCACCCTAAGTTCTCTCAGACATCCACACAAATCCTGTACACCAATGTCACACCCACGTGGTGGCTTCTCATAGGTAACATTAAGAACCTCAATCTCCTGAAAAAAAATCATAAATTAGTTTCAGTGTGTATGAACTGAGCACACGTTTTTGTTCAGTGAAACTCCTTTGATGGTACCTGTTCAAATGTGTGGCAATATTGTGAAAACACCCACAGACATCATCCTCGGTTATTGTGGTCACACAGTCTGTAGAAACAACAGAGAAGACATAAAACCCTGAATGATGTGCACATTCCAGGTCATCTCAGACCATCTTCCCCTTTTCTCAAGTCCAAATGTTAGTTTCTAACCAAGTTGGCTAGAGGAGCCGGCTCAGACGGCAGCCAAGGAAGCAGGGGTGAGACAGGGAGCAGGAGGGGGCTTTGGGTAGCCTCTGTTTCCACCCACTCTTTCTAGACAAGAAGAAACTCAATGAGGGACTGTGGCATCTTAAAACACGTAACCACAAGGACAGCAATAAGTAGGCCTGGAGGTGCGGCCTCCTGAGCTGGGCACAGGCTTCATTCTCACAGGCATCCATGTGGCCTCTGAGATGTCCACATAACCTCCAGGTGGGGCTCACATGTAGCACCAGGTGAGGCCCAGAAGTTTCACCTCCTGAAAATGGGTCGGCATGGACAGTCCTGTCCCGAACAAGAGAGAAGCATGAAGGAACAGGTGGGAGAAGAAAATGCTAGGCAGAATGGCGAGAAAAGGCCAAAGGCCCCGTGTCCTATGAGCCTGAACAGTGAGTGGAGGTAGAGGTGAGCATCTGGGGCCTAAGGCTGCTTCAGGGTCACAGAAAGCCAGCCACCCTGCACCTGGAAGGAAGGACTCTTGGGGAATGGAGCTCAGAACAGAGCCGGGAGAGGCAGGTATGGGAAACATCAGAAGAGCAAGAAACACTCCTGTGCCTGAATCTCTGTTATGCTAAGACCATGCACTGCACCCCAGGATTCTGATGAAGCAAGTCTCCTAGGCAAAGCCAGCACTTGGAATCAGCAGTCTTTCTTTATGATAAAATTAACATTACTGAAAGCTTTAAAAAGGCAGGCCAAAAATATCACACCTTAGGCAAATGAGTTGAAATTCCCTTATAGTGACAACCTATTTTTTCCACCCATTTCTAAAGTTGGAGGACACCTGGTAAAGAAACTCTGTTTAGGTAAAGAAATGCAATTCCTGGTACACAAGGGTTCCTGGTGGTGTAAAGTGGAAATGACATCATGGAAACGCCTGTGCCTCAAGGTCAGTCTTTAAGGTTTCTAGGTGAGAACAGGAGTCTTAGTCACCGGTAGAAAAGTATGTGTGTGCCGGTGTGCGTGCATGTACCTCTGTGATCTGCTGCTAGCTGCTGCTTTCTACCTTCAAAGACACAGTTTTGATTAATTTCACGTAGCTTGCTTGCCAGGTTTTCCACACTTTCAGCTCACCTAGACTCACAACCTAAATGTGTAAGTACCACACCACTGCTCATGTCATTTGCAAGGCAACAAAATAATTGTTACTGAGAGGAAAAGAAGTTTGTCTTCAACTCAAGGGCAAGGAAGCTATGACATAAGGTGCCCATCCCAGTGGTTAATATGAACAGTCTAATTTGTGTCGCATTCCCTGTGGTGTCAAAAGTGAGGATATGGCAGACTTAGACTGCATGGAATCCTTTGTCTTAATTAAAAAGTATAGTGGGAGACATGGAATTTGGCTAAGCCTCATAAATCTGCTAAAAGAGTCAAGACTGTCAGGTAAGTTTAAATAGAACCGACAGAGCCCTCGGAGAATTAAGTGGATTCCTCTCTAGGAGTCGACACCCACTTCGCTGTCACTTCTGCACTCCATGGACGGCGGTTGTGCTCATTAACCAGCAGCCCTCCTAGCCGCCTTTGACAAGTGTATCCCCACTGCGCACAGGATTCAGAGATGATAAATTTACTCCCGCTTGTAAAACCAGAACTCTCCTCTGGGCAATAAAAATGCTAGGAGGCTCTAAGGAAATGAGCACGTTATCTGATAACCTACCTTCATTAACAAAACCTGGTCCTCCGGGTTGGGACAGCTCCTCACTGCCAGGGAGAACTGCTCGAAAGTCACTGCAAGGGAAGCAACAACAATGGTGAATGGCCTCCCCCGGGGCTCTGAGCGCAACGGCAGGGGGAAGCTTGTGGTTTAAACAGACATAAATGGCATGCTGTCTGTCCTTCCTTGGTAACACGGTGGAGCTCCCCACCTGCCCCCTGCATGGGTCGGGGCCTGCCTGTACACAGTGACGTCTCCACCCAGTCAGCTGGGAAGACCACATCACAGCACAAGGCCATTACCATCAACAAAGCTCCACCGGAAACTACCACAAGGCCCTAGTTTCAGCTGCTGCATGGGCTGTCTCGTCCCCAAAAGCCACATTGTCCCCCTTCCTGAGATGGCCATGGAGAGGATCCCACCTGCCTCGGTAAAATCTGCAGTGCTAAACTTCCTACCTCAATCTGTCACCTGCCATGGCCGTAACTCTCCTCTTGTCACCATTGAGTGTTGACACAACAGGCCACACAAACTCCCCAAAATATATCAAGTCATCTTTGCCCAACCAACCTTCTCTGACAGAATGATGGGGGGAGACCTGAGAAGGTTTACCAAAAAATGCTTCAACAATCCATTTAAACTGGCCATGAAAGCCCCAAAACTGTTACTCTAGACAATTTCCATAACTGATCCTCTTCTTTTCTATAGCAAGGCCAAACTCTCATCGAAGGCCATTGTGTGAGCACTACTTTTTATTTTAGTCTAATTAAGCACCCAAACACAGACTCCTTCCCCTGAATACTGTGTTGACTGTTCTATTTTTCTCTTAGATGCTCCCATAATTCCCTGCCACCCTCAAATTTCAATTGTCTTCTTGTCACAGGTATTAAATTTTTTTCATATTAGCCTGCTAGATTGTCCTCTTATTTGCTAGACTCAAAGCTGTGTTCACTCTTTACCTGTCATGACCCCTTACTGCCATTCTGCTAGCAACTGTCCTAACCCTTGCCTTTCAGTAAGCAGAGCAAAGCTGAGCTCTGCACTTGAATAACCATAAGTCAGCCCACCCAGCCACACAGGGCCTTTGGCCAGCCCTGGGTTCCATCCCAACTCTCACACACTCTACAAGGATGTGCAGAGCTAAACCCCATCTTACGACTCAGGGACAGTCTGATTCCACTGTTTTGACTGGATGCCAAGTTAACAAATAGAGCTACTTTAAAGAGAATTATATCAGCAATAATGAATTTTTTTAACCAAGAGAGTATTGAGTAATTTTTACCAAACCAAACCAAACAAAACAAAACCAGAAATGGATGTTTCCTGTGGACTACATCTTGATATATTGAATGTGTATTTTTGAGCCATCAAATGTAAAAAATAATTATTTAGAGTGTTTTTATTATGATGATTATATGTAATTAATTGTCTCTTGCACCAATTATTTCTTCCACGTCTAAATATTTGCTTTTATCTAATCAAAATGAGCTCAGGACGAATAGAAGCATCAGTGTTGTAGCTTTTCATGTTCTCCACAATGTATATGGCCATGTAGCCTTCAACTGACTAAAGCCAAAATGAATCACCTTGAATCTTAGTCCATTGATTCTGCTATCATAGAATCTTAATTTTTTCTTAAATTTACCCATAAATAAATTCAACAGTAACTGTTGGATGAGATAAGAACCCAAGTTATGTGGAATTTATATAGTCTTCACTCAATGAGGGGGAAGGACCCGGCAAGCCACTCCCCAAAATAATCAGCCGTTGAAAACCCTATGAATAGCAGAGAAGCACTGACAATAGTGTTTTCCCTGTTTTATGCAGGGTTGCTATGAGTTGGATACCGACTCCACGGCACCTAACAACAACAACAACACCCATTGAGAACGTACCAGTCCATAAAAGACCAAGACCTTGGGGGCAAGAGCTCCCTCTGGCCAACTTTGTCATCAGCTCTGTTTTGGACTTGCACTGAGACTGGATTTCATGTGATAATATATTGACTTCTGACTATTATCTGAGGAGGACTAAAGAATAATCCACAAATTCAGGTGGTAGGTTTTCTTTGGATCATCTTTCCAAAGGTGGCCGTTTCATTTGGTAAAGGTTTATGCTCTGACACAGACTCTTAGTTCAGGTTGAAGAAGTCAAAACATTTGCTGTTGCTTCCTTGGACATTTCTGGATCCTCGCTCTCAGTCTCTCTTCTCTGCGGTGACCTTGCACTCACCCCTCTAACTGCCCATGCACTGGACTCCATGGGGACATTTTGAGTTTCTCACTAGATGCCATTCCCAGTTCAAGTTGCCTTGAGGTGTATATATCCACTCCAAACTGTGGATTTCCATGCTAAGCCAACCCTTTCCTGCATTTGCCTGTTTCTGTGGGACCGTCATCCTATGACCACCAGGCCTTTAAGCCTGAGTCCATCATTCTCCACATATATCCCCAAGCCTACTCTTATTGCAGCCCTTTCTCACCACACAGTTGCTGCTTTGATTCCTGCATGCCCCTCTGACTGCTCCCTAGCCTTGAGCCCAGCCCTCCCCTCTCATCGCCTCACCCTCTGCCACCCCCATAGCAGAGCCAGCAACTCTTGGGCTCTGTCCCATGACCCCTGTCCCTCAGGCTCTGCACGTCCCTCACAGTCTGGTGTTAGGTCCTCTCCTGAGTACAAACAGCTCCTCTCTGCCTTTAATCTAAGGCTCTGTCCCCACCCACCCCCCGTGATCCCCCCACATCACCTGGATCTCACCCTTCTCCTCAGTCCAGTAGGTGGACTAATCACTGGCACAGGTAGTCAGATGGCCTGACCTTAAATCTTCACACTGCCACTCCCAGACACATGTCCTTGGGCAAGTCACATGTCCACATGTCCTCAGTTACATGTGGTGCCTGCCTTCTACACTGAGCATGTGGACTGAGGCAGAAGCCGACTGAAACTGATAGTGCCTGCCACAATGTCGTCATTCCATGTCCTGCCCCTTTAGGAATTTTTCTCTAACTCTTCCTGCCACACTGATTTCTTCCCTGATTGATATCTTGGTGGGACAGCATTACACACTGGGTTTCTCTTTTTGAACCGGTCTTTGATTTTTAGATGTCTAGACTAGCCTTTCCTTGGGCACAGGCTCAGAAGACACACTGGCCTTTCAGCCCAGACTCTGCTGGATCCATGTCATCTCCAACATGAGCAAAGCCCAGAGCCCTACAGTGGGATTGGACTGAAGTGCACATGTGGAAATGCAGAGCCACACTACAGACAAGTGCTCCCCTCACTGCCAGCTAAGTGTCTCAAGACTAGGACCCTGGGATCCTCTCTATGCAGAAAATGCCACCAGCAGCCCTGAGAGTGGGCAGGAGCCTGCCCTCAATTAGATACCATTGTGCCATGCACTCTGAGGCTGATGGTGGGCTCATCTCTCACCTTACCTCACTCTGAGTTCTGTAGAATCCCAAAAGGGGAAAGGAAGAGTATGGATCTTGTTATCCATGACTGCATGGACACTTTCCCTGGAAGCCTTCTTCACTGATCACTTGTGCAGAGAAGCACCACTCAAAATAAGATGACTGTTAGCAGGACCTGTTACAAAATGGTCCCTTCCTATAAGATAGTGCCTTCTTCTACCCATTATGCCTCAGTCCTCAAAAAGCCCACCAAAACTGCCCACCAAAACCTAACTCAAAATCTGCCCTAGCCAAGCAACTGATGATTACTTCCCTTTCCCTCTTCCAGCCTATCAGAACCCTCCACACACCCTCTTCCTACCTATTCCCATGTGTCACATCAATCACTCCTTCCCCCTTCCACCGAGAGCCCATAAAAGCCTTGCCCTTTCCTCTCTCAGCTGCTGTTCTCTCTTTTGTTAGTTAGCCCTGGTAGCTTATCCACAATAAAGGTCTTATACAGTTGTTGGGTTTTTGGCCTCTTACGTGACATTGACATTTCCTGCCCCCGCTTCTCTCCTTGATTTTTATTTTATTTTATTTTATTACTTTAGGCACTAGGGGCTGACCCAGGGCCTCACACATACTTTTCAAGCAATCTGCCACTGAATTTCACTGCAGCCCCTTTTTTATTTTTAAATTGAGACAAGGTCTCACTAAGGTATGCAGGCTGCCTCTGGCCTCAAACCTGCAATCCTCCCACCATGCGTAGCCTCTCCCCAATTTTTAAATTGGGGGAAAAGAAGCCCTGAAAATGCAAGCCCCTGTGGTGCTGGCTTCTCTTCCTGCCATGGCTATTTCAAGGGGTTGGGGCTGCCTGCCCAATGAGAGTATGACATGCCTCAGAAGGAGAGCCTGCAAACCAAGAGTTTCACCTCCCTGAGAGACTCCGCCTGGAATGGGTTTCTAGATCCGACACTCATCTGAACTGCATTTGGTACTATTTGCCTCAGTTGAGGGCCAATGGGCTTCCGCTTGGGGGAGATAGTCACCTTCTCCTTCACAGACCCTCTCCACCTTTGTGTGATGATGACAAAGAGGGACTAGAGACACTTTCATAACAAGTGACTTTGAGGCTGGGGAAGGTGAAGAGAAAGAATGGGATGGAAAAAAAGACCCAAATTCAAGAAAAGAATGGCCATTTGGAAGAAGAAAATACATAAGAGCAAGAAGGAATACACAAGAGCATGAAACACACACTCCCCTTGTGACCCTGTGCAGCATAGGCTGGCAAGCAAACCAGAGGGAGCTGGGACCCTGCACAATGGGAAACACCCCAAACCCAGAGACATAGCTGCACCTGGGATACATTTCCTTATGACATGTTGCAAATTAGGATAACAAGATAAGCCAAATATACAATGCCATCATGTTTAGTTTCCTCTCTGACACTGTGCTGCTATGACAGCAGGTACGATTGACCCTGACAGGTGACCCACACCTGGGGCTGTTTCTCAGAAACCCTCTCAGAATGTTCCTTCAGGTTCTCTCCCCATCACTGTGCTAGGGCCCTGGGTAACAGGGACCCTGCCCTGGGAACCAAGCTTTAGAGAGCCATACTCCAGTATTCCTCCAGCTGCAGCCTTTCCCAGGGGGCTACAAGGAGGATCTGCCTGGAATCTGCAGGTGCCCTCACTTCTTCTCCAGGTGCCCTAACACCCTGGGTTTCCAGCTCAAACAACTTATGCCTCCTCCCTGGCAATGTGCAGCTGATGGGGGGCCACACCTAGGGTGGCTGGGGGCAGCCATATGCTTGAGTGTGTGCCGAACTTGGGTGTCTAGAGCCTGAAGTGTGGGATGGGGCAGAGGGTTCAAGAAGAGGGGGTAGGCAGAGGTGGGTGCTGCTGCCCCAGGCTGCAGAGTTTACACAACTTGTAGATGTCTGAGAATTTGAAATTCACACCTGGCCGCCTGGATGAATGAAGCCATGCTTGTGAAGGCAAAGGGTCAGAGCCTGCGGTCTTAAGCATGTTATAAGCTTTTTCCTGGTCCCGCCCTGGGCCCGCAAGAGGAGTGACAACTCACCCACTCTGCCTTGGAGGCAGGCCGAGCAGAACATGGCCTTCACCTTGGCCACCCTCTGTGAAGATGAGGGAGCCAGTCTCCTGTTAGGGGCGGCAGAAGTGTGGGGCTGACACCTGCCTGAGAATGGATGCATCTACCTGGGAGTCATATGGAGCTCCATGGGGCCTGGCAGCCATTCCTGGGAGCGGGGCCTCCCTGGCTGCAAGCAGGGTGGGACCCGTATCTCCTCACTGGCCTCTCTCTGGGAGCCTGGAGGGTCAGGGTCACCTGGTGCCCTCACTGAGGCTCCTGGTGGCATGGGGTCCTCTTCACTGATGACTCTTTTCTCCACTGACCCTGGGGGCATGAGGTGGGGTACTCTGGCCAGTGTCCTGCAGCCCTCTCCTCTTGCCTGTGTGCGACAGCAGTGTTCTCAGCTCAGGTTGCAGAAGTGTCTGCCACATCAGCCTTCTGAACTCCCCCACCCACCTCTTCACAACATAATAGAAAAACACTGGGGGGGGGGGTTAGAGAAAAGGGCCTCATTTTGTAGGAAAGCTGGTTTTGCTTTCAAAGCCAAAGCACAGGATAAGCAGGGGCCTCTTACTTCCTAGCAACTAGGAGTCACAGTGAATCCAGCATCCTGCTTGGAGCCTCAGTGGAAGGTGAGGAGGTGACCCCCTGACCTCCGGGGTCCCCCTGGTGTGGACGAGGGCCATGGCTCATTGCCCTGTGCCTCATGTCCTCCATTCCAGAGAGCAGCAGAGCATGGCCTGCAGGGCCTCCCCTCTGTCCCCACATCTGGGAGCCCACAGGGGCCAGCAGGTGCGTCCTCTCCAGCAGACAAGCCCCCAGCCCAGGGCTAAGTTCTGGCATATTTTCTGCCCCAAGTGCTGGGGTCTCAGCACTTGCCAAGGGGCAGCTCCCCCAGGATAGCTATGTGATCTCTCATTCTCTGAGGCCAAACCTCAGCCCCAGGGCCACCAGCTCTTTGTCCTCTGGCTTCCTGTCATAGTCACTTGCTTTAGTCTCCACCCTGGTTCTCTTTCTCCAAGGTCATGGAAATTTCCCTCAAGGGAGCCTGGCCATGAGCGTCACTCTGCAGCATGGCCCCTTCCTGGGCTTCCCACTGCCACTCAGCAGAGACCAAGGCAGCTGGCAGCACACCCTGCAGCCACCCTTTCCAGTCTCATCCTCTCAGTACTCTTTTCCTCTCCCCTGAACACTTTCCTTCTGACAAAACAGGCCCATTGTCATTCCCCGAATGAGCCCTTCACATGTCATCTCCGACTTTGTCTGCACCATGGCCGCTTCCTATAATGCACCCCCACAACCCCCATCTTTGGGATCCTATTCACACTTCATGACTCAGCACCAACAGGTCTTCTGCGAAGCTGTCTGCAGTCCTGTGTTGCATGGAAGCGGCCTGTACGTCTCATGGGCTCTCACGTTGTATGTGCATGTGAACACTTGCATGTTTACCTTCTTCCCTCCACTGGGATAGGATAATGTCACTTTGTTTTGATAATCGAGCTCAAAGTCTTGTAGATAGGGGAGCTGAAAATATAAACAAATAAACAAGCAAGTATGTCTGCCCCTCACCTTTGAAATGGGAAAGAAGCAGAGCATCTTGACTGAGACTATTCTCTAGGCAGGCACAATGCCAGGTTGGCTGGTCTGTGCGATGAGAAGAGGAACAGGGTCTTGTTGACATCTTGGAAGCCTTGACCCTCGTATGAGCCATGGGAGCAAGATGTGGACAACTGGCTGCCAAGCCCTCCGTGGGCGTTCCCAGAGCGGTGGGTGTGTGTGGAGGGGCCAAGCCCTGTCTGCAGTACTGTGGGCCTGCGGAGGAGAGTAGCTTCCCTCTCTCCACGCATGGGGCTTTGCACACCAAGACGCTTGTCCTCCTCCTGAGGGTTCTGCTATGGAGAGCCATCTAGGATCTTTGTCTCAGACACAAAGCCACAGAGAGGTGCCACAATCTCCCCTACCCTTGCAGAGTCAGATGTGGCCATTCACTCAGGAAGAGATGGTGGCACAGCTCACCTGGACCCCTTCCCTGGAACTCATGTGCTGTCAGCTGGACAGGGCACTCTCCCTCACTTGTCATGGCCACGGGTGGCTTCTTGGATTGCTCTGGCCTTTGCAGAAGGTAAGGATGCAAAGCCACAGATGGCCACCATCACCACGTCTTCTCCCTAGTGTCACCACGACGAGCCAATGACAGTCTTCCCCACGAGACTGCGGCACTCCCTTTGCAGAACCCCTCATACTTGCCTGGAAAGAGCCTCAACAAGAAAACACGAGGCAAAGGGCTCTGATATTCACTGCATCAAGAAGCTGCTTTCCACACTGACAATGAGCTCACTTGAACATGGTGAGAGCTGGTTTTTTCTGCCATGCCATGTTTTGTTGATTGACTTACTTGATGCACGCACTTTTATCCTTCAGTTCACAGTAAGAGCTGGTTACAAGCCATTTCTATAAATCCTTTGTGCTGTAATTTTGGACACAGAAGAATATTCATGTATACTCATAAAATTTATGAGAATTTCTTGATTATCCAAATGGACAAGAGAACTTATAAATGATCTTCAGGGGGAAAAATTGAGAGAGCTTTACCAACTTCTATTGACACTGACTTAAATAAAAATTATCTATCAGATATTTAATATTCATTTTGATATGCCAGATCAGGAGTCAGTCAATGATGGTAAAATACTGGGAAAATTTTCATTTTTAGTTATCTTGTGATCTTTCCCCCATTTAACATTTTATGCCACTTTAAGCAGATACCAAAACTTGTTAAGCAATTATATCTTAGGGTGAATACTTCTTCCCCCCCCCCGCC
>VMDO01005874.1:0-65569 GCA_007922755.1 Pedetes capensis | reverse complement strand
AAAGAATACATCATTTTAATGATTCATTTTGACACTTTTGGTATCTAAAAAGCATGTATCTTAAACAGCTCCCCTCCAAAAAGTTAATAGTTACTATGATTTACACATCTAATTCTTGTTTTTAAGACACACTAAAGTGAGAACGTGGCAGGAGGCACTATTTAAGAAAATGGTCAGATTTGAAATATACAGATTATTTATAGATGAAAAACTCAAGAGCTGAAAGAAAACCTGGTTGTCAACAGACAGTTGATTTTTCTATGTTGTTTTTTTTTCCTGTAGTTCATTTTGGTTTTTGTGTGGGCGGCTCATGTGAAGTCAAAGGTTATTTGCTAAATGTTTTTAAGATTAGAACATGTTGTCCTTTGAAACCTGAATTAAAATTTATGTTTGTTGCAAATATGTTCAACTTTACAATATGTCATATGGAATAATTTATTAAATATAAAATTATATCCAGAGTTTCTATGATAAGACTAGAGTTCCTCACTTCCTAGTTTTATTCACAGTGTTGAAGGTTTTATTCTTAACCTTAATGGAAAACTCACAATATGTAGTTGTTAGTACAAATTGTTTTTTTTTTTTTTCACATTTTATATTTTTCCCTCCATCAATCTGGGTACTAATCTAACCTTATTTTGAAAAGATAGGTGTCAGAAGATATAATTCTGCACAGAATGCCGACCAGATCTTTGGCATACATTGTGCAAGGTATAATTTCTTAATCACATGATAGTAGGGTGTATTTTTCTTATCTTTTTAGCAATGCTGAGCTGCCAAGATTCAGGGTCAGCAAGCACTCTGGGCCCTGCTCTGTGGGCAGAGAGCAGCAGTCTGCTGGGATTTGCGTCTTCCGTTTGTTCCTTGTAGCTATAGGGCTTTGGGCAATTTATGTAATCTCTCTCTGCCTCGGTTTCCTCAGTGGACTTTATGAGTTGCTGTGAAGGTTAAACAAATTACCAGAGACAAACTTTCAACATGACTTTGGCACAAAATGAACTCCTGATAGATAAGGACTGCTGTGACCCTCACATCTGGCCAAGATACTGAGGCTCAAAGATAAGTGGCATTTTATTAGCATCTGGGCCAAGCACAGCAGCTAAATCCAGTTCTTAACAGGTCTTCCACAAAACAAGTCAGGAGTTAGACTTTTCTTTTCTTTTCTTTCTTTCTCTCTTTCTAGTGCAACAGAGTCTTTGGGTCATTTATGATAAAACTTCAACAGATGGTCACCTCTTTTCAAGTGGAGTGCAGTAGGGTCTCCAAGGACAGCTGTCTTTAGTGACAAACTCCCATGTGCCAGGTCTAAGGCTCTCGGAAAGGGCAGTGTGATGGGCCTTCTTCAGAAAGCAGCACTTAGACTCCTAAGGTCCAGCAGACCCAAACCTCAAGTGTATGTTCATGGCCATAGGGAGAAGGTGAGGCTTTCAGGAGGAAATCCAGTGTCAGGGCTGACAGGCACAGCCCATGTGATGTCAGAGAGGGCTCTTCCCACAGGTTCCCCATTGCCCATGTTCCCAGATGAGGAAGGGCTGGGAATCCTACATGATATTGGGCAGACTATCATTTTGGTTTGTTTTGGATTGTTTTTTTGGGGACAGGGTCTCACTATGAAGCCCAGACTGACCTTGAACTTGTGATCCTCCAGCCTCGGCCTCTGCGTTCGTAAACCTTCTCTTTTCCCACGTCTATTTGATTTGCTGAGGGGCCACAAAATCAAGCCCGATTTGGCAGAGTTGCACACCCTGTCTTTAAATACGGTCATGACAAAGTCAAGTCAAATGCTGTCTGCATCTTCTTTTCCCAGAGCCATCCTTCACATGAGCACAAAGTATCTGGATCTTCCTTCTTGTTAACATGGTCCCCTGTCACCAACTCCACCGGCCTCCATCTTTAGGCCTGTCTGCAGAGCACTGTTACACATGCATAGTCAGAAGGCAGGTTTCCCTCCCCCTAACCCTGACATGTTGCCACCTCCTGAGTTCCCCAATTTCAGTAATGAGAGGCCCAGAGTCTGGGGACTCCCTGGGCCCCCACAGAGTGTGTACACATTCACACGGTTGCTCAGGCCATGGTGCCCTCTATGAAACAAGGGTGCTCAAGTCCCACAGCACCTTTGGTTCACAAAATCATTCACAGGTCTGGGATTTAGTGTGTGACTAGGATAGAGAAAACAAGGCCAAGACATTCCTTCTCTTCCTCTATCCTTGGGCTTCCATGATCCTGTGTCTACTTGGACCTTGCCATGAATTTTGTCTGCCCATCCTGGGCTTCTTAGACCTCCTGGCTGGCTTTCCCTGCCCACATATTTAATGGGGGCTACACACAGGGAGAGGTCAGCAGCAGGAATCCCAGGACCCAGCACTCCTGGCCACCTGCAGACCACCTGTGTGAGGTCCACATAGGGGCCACTCTAGACCTTGTCCCACCAGCAGATGGAGGCCCAGGGGAAGAAAGACACAAATTGTCACAGTTGACATGGTCCCTCTAGCTGGCTCTACTCAAACACACCCCTCCATACCTCCACCTCCAGGAGGAACAGCACAGCATTGCAGAAACCCATTATTCAAAGATTAAGATACGTGGACTTGCAACTTCTGGTTCTAATCCAGGTCAGGAATGCCTTTCAGCTGGGAGGACTTGGGGTCTTTGGCCACTCTGATAGTTGTGTAAGGTGATGATAAGTACCCAGAGTCACACAGGATTTCCACTGGAAGTTCTGCTATTTAATGTTTCTGAGCTTGTATAATGTAATACACATTCAGGGAGGTAGTAAGTATATTTCCATAATGTCCTGTATGATGAATGCCAAAGCTTCGACTAAACCAAGGTAAATGTTGTTTGTATAAAGAACGACCCCATTAACAAATTGGGAGGAAAATGCTAATCCCATGAAGAATATTAGAACAAGCACAATTGGAAAAAATACAGAAATAATGTTCTAATAATACATGCGATCATATTTTCATTAACAAAGAAAGTCACTTTTCAAAACACATACAGCTTTGAGAGGAGTCTGAATCTAATCCTCAGTAGGTAGAAATCCAAACCATTATATGTTCTAATTATAATAACCTGCTCTTAATGTGAACATTCTAAATTATTAGGCACTTTATTAAGAACCAGAAAAGGGACGTCCTGCTGCATAATGAGAACTACAAACCAGCTTTGAGAGAGAGAAATGCATGACACTATTCTGCACAGAGCTGGAACCAGTGGATGCTGTTTATTTAATGAAAGTGCTTAGTTTCTTCTTTTTGCCTAGGAATTGTATACCCTTAGGGCTTAAATACCACCAGGTTTCAGAACTGCTATTTCTAGGGCAAGATAAAAATGCATGTCACAGAAAAATATCAATTTATCATTGTAATGGTTACATCCCACTGCAGAAATCACTGGAGATTGCTTAACATTTTTATTTCAAACACGGTTCTCCCTAGTCTTCAGGTGACAAACTGATACTGATGCTGGAAGGCTTTCTTCCATTCGTTCCTAATAAAACTGGCTCAATTCTGAGTACATCGTCATCTGGGGTGACATTAGGGTGTGAGCTTTGGCAGACTGACCCCCTTTCTTTTCATGTGCTCTTCCTAAGAAAGTCTCCACAGGCAGTATCTGCGCTGTCACCAAAGACAGCTGGGCTCCTCCACTTCTTCTCCCATCCCCTGGAGACCTCTGCTGGAGAGTCGTGTGCTGTGTAACTGTAAGGACATGTGGACTAGACTTTCCTGGCTGGTGCAGGTCCAGTGCTCTCTCACCATTAAGACCCGGTCTGGCTCTGTACAAAACTCCTCACTGTAGATGGATTTCTCAATCTTAAAACATTTCTGGGCTTTCTAAATGCTATCATTCAGCTAATTCTTAGTTTTCTTTTTTCATTTTACACAACCAAATCCTATTTATCTAACCTTGAGCCAGAGGCTCATTTCCTGAAAATGATTACTTTTGCTACTATAGTTATTAACCAACAAAAGATTCAAAATTGATTTGAATTGCTTTTGTGCAGTGGTGACATCAAGTCCTTGATGTCTCCTCCCAGTGTTATAACCTCATACATTGAGAATTTAACCTATTTCATTTTCTTCTTTTTTTCCTCTTAATGAGTAAGCTCTACGTGTTCTATTTTGATTATGGAACCTGAGGCTTTCATAGAGTAATGACTAACAGTAATAAAATATGGTTTATTAAACACTAACTATGGGTCAGATGCTAAGGCAAGGACTTTCGAGGATCATCTTATTTAATCTTTCCAACAGTCCCATGAAGTAAATAACAGTCTGTAAAAGAAGATGCAACTGAAACTCAGAGAGGTTGAGTAAGTCATTCACAGTCACACAGGTGGTAGAGTTAAAACCAGGACCTGAACCCAGATAACCAGACTCTGGAGCCCACAGCTGCAGTCCTCATGCCAAGCTCAGTTATGCTTACAACAAGCAGTCTGAGCCTCTACAGGCCAGACTGTTAGTTTCTAAAGAAGGCAGTCATGCAATGAGTCTTTGACCCCTGCTTCTCACATGTAATCGCATCTCCACATCTTTGGGAGCTCTTCACATGGAGTCCACTTGGCTCATCTGCATGTTCCAGGATGGGCAATACCTGCTATCAGTATGCAGGGTCCCAGAGGGAGGAACTTGAGTATCTGGGCCCCAGTAACCCAAGAATGAAACCAGTAACTGTCCACACGAGGTGAGTGAAAGACATGGAATGGATCTGCCGTCAGTAGAGGTGACATAGGTGCTGCTCCATATCTCAGATAAGTTTCAATCTGATCCTGTAGAAGAGGGGTGCTTTACATAAATTCTTTAGGGGTGAGGCTGGTGTTGAGGGCACCAAAGATGGTCTAGGGACATGGACAGCCTGTGGGTAGCAGGATCCATGGCAGGTCATGGTGGACCCTCACACCTGTGGCTAGGCCCAAGGACATGAGCTATTCAGATGGTGCCACCTGCTACACCTGCCTAATTATAATTTAATTCCACGTGGAGAGATGGGCTTGTACAGACAATTCAGCAACTGGATTTTGATGTGTCTGGATAAACTGACAATCTGGTTTATATATCAAGCATTTCTGAGTTCAATTATAATGACTCAGTTTCCCTGAGCCCAACATATTGTGGGTGTGCAGGCAACATTTCTGGATCTACAAACAAGGGAACACAATCCTGCATCTTATTGATGTGCAGGGGAGGGAAGTTCCCCATTTCTTGATCCTTGCTCCTCCTCAGCCCAGGTGAGATTCAATCAGAATCAGGGAGGCTAACCTGGCCCTGATTATTCCAGGGTGTGGCCATTGCGTGCAAAGGCTGCCCTTGGTGGGTGCTCCTGAGGGCCTCTGGGTTTTGTCCCCATGAGGAACCTGTGCTCGGCACAACTCATTCCAGCTGCTACCTTCTAGCCCTGTGTCTTGATGTTCACCCAAGGACATCACTTCTCCAGAGCTGGTCCTTGGAGGGAGAGAAGAGGGCAGGCTCAGTCTGACCCCAAACCACTCTCTCCAATCCACTCTTATTAGAGCTCTTAGAGAGGATGCTGGGCATTCCTACAGCTATTATAACAGGGCACTTAGTTCTGTGGTACTTAATTACATAGCACTTAACAATGTGGCATTTGCCTTTTTAGAACTTCCTGGGTGGAACAAGAGGGAAGTGGGCTGGCTGGGAGGTTGAGTCAGAGGCAGGCATTGCTGGGATGCTGGCCATACTACCTGCCATGACACTTAACAGGCCCCATAAAGGATTCTGTCCCATGGGATGGCGCCTGAGAGGAGCCAGCTCACTGCAGCTTTGGTGGTCATCAAACCTGGCCCTGTCTTTAACAGCCAACAGTGGCCCAGGGTGATGAAAAACCTCACACAGCAAACAAGCTCAGTAGGCACCTGGCCTTTCTCTTTCAATATCCACCCCCAGGCACATACACACAGTAGAATCACAAGGGTATGCAAAACAATGATTCTTGAGATTAAACAGCAATTTCAACGATAATCTGACATAGCTTTTACTCAGTATTTAATATTTCATTTTATTTTGTTATTTTGGTTTTTTAGGCCAAAATGAATGTTCACATTTCTCCTTCTGAGCATTACTGGCATATTGGGCTGGATAGATTTTTTGTTGTGGGGGACTAGCCTGTGTCCTGTGGCAGGCTTGACAGCATCCTTGGCTCCTACCCACTATCCACCAGCAACACTGCCCTCTTTAGGCGACTAAAAGCATCTCCAAACATTGCCAAATCCTCCCTCGGGGCAAAATTGCCTCTGGTTGAGAACCACTGAATTACAAGGCTAGCCCAGTCCCTTGCTAACTTGAGGATTGGGTATAAGTAGTCAGTTCTGGTGCTCAGAATTCTTCAGGTAGTGGCCCTATTAACCATCTTTGCTTTATCTGTGCATGCCCTGCCTCTCCATTCATCTCTCTAGGGATGGAGGTCATTGTTGGGCAGAGAGCCACTTCTGAGGGCCACTTCTGAGGGTGTTTGCCCAATTGGCTCCTACTGTTTGCCATTTGCAATTGTCAGGCTGTATTAAATTCAGTTCCTGATGGGTTTAGCTTTGGACTTTCTGGGTGTTATTTGGGCAGTGTTCTTAGTAAGGTGGAATTGAGTTACCACAAGCTTCATGTGTCTCTATAAGTTATGTGGAGCCTACATCCAACAGGATGAGAGCACTTCCCTTCTTCTGACAAGTTATGTTCCCAGACGACCCACAGAGCTCTGAGCCACTCAACCATAAATATTCAACAAGAACCAACTTACCTCTGTGAGTGTGGGCCAGAGACAGGGAAGTGACATGGTACAGACAAGAGTTCCAGGCATTGAAGAAGTCCTCCTTCTTGATCATTACCTGTCAAATTGACAGAAGAAAAATAATCATTGGTGATACTCCAAGAGAACTGAACTTGGTAGCAAGAGAGACCACAAACATCCAAGTTTTCAATGTCATATTAAGCATGGGCATGATACATAGCCTTTGGTAGGCTGGCTTCTGTGACCTGCAAATGTGGGTGATTAAATGAATATATGTTATAAATGACTCTGAGTTTAGTTTTCATGTTTATGTTCATTCCTCATACATCAATGATAGCAAGGAGTCATGGCTGATTCTTGAGAGCTAACAGATGGGCACACTTCAAGAATGTCATTGCCCACATTTATAACCCTTATTACCTGTACAATGCACAAGGTTTTTAAATTTGAAGAAGGTCACAGGCACAGAAGTAGTAATATTATTTGACTAGGGTCACTTACTGTCCAAAGAACTCTAAACAGCAGACTTAATTAACTATTTAAGTCTAATTGTCCACATGACCAGCCCACCTCCTCTCTCTCCCTCCCTCCCTCCCTCCCTTTCCTCCTTCCTTTCTTCCTTCCTTCCTTCCTTCCTTCTTTTCTTCCATTATACTCAGGTTTTTACATTTATGTTCAAATTGCTTCCTGAATGCCTATTGCATCTCAAGAACAGGCATTGGGTGGATTCCATGTCTGACACATGTGAGGAATTAACAGAAACATGGAAGCAGGATCCACAGTAGGTTTGTGTCATTTATTCAACCAACAAATGGCTTTTGTGTGTCTTCTCTGTGTAAAATGATCTCTCGGGAACCCTAGTACAGGGATTCTTTTCTCTGTGTTTCATTTTTCAGTTGGAGGGAAATGAAGAAAAACAACAGGAATGAAATAAGAATGCAGAGAATACACGAAGAGGAGAAAGATGCCACATCACAAAGCTGGGAGTTACAGTCATTTAGGTGGTGCTAAAGGCAGATTCTTATCTGACCAGAGAAAACAGCTAAATTTGGCACTTTTGACTTTTCTTTGTTCCTTCTTGCCTTTCTTTGTTTCGAAAACCTAATGGTTTGATATTTAAACTTTTAGCAATTTTTTTTGTGCTCAATGAAATAAGACTCAAATAGAAAGTTAGACTTGATATATCTATTCCCCATTTGTTGTTAACTCACAGGCTGATGAGTCCTCTCAGTTTGAAAGTGACCTGCCTGGCGGTAGTTTTACAGTTTCTGTGGAACCTGGAGGTCTTTCTAAGTAGGATACGTTTTGCAAAAAAGTGCTTTGTGCTCCAGTGGAAAAACAGTGCTGCTGAGAGCCTCTGCCCATGTATAATTCAGCACGCTGACCTGGGGCGGCAGTCACGGTTTGGAGAACAAGGCTATGTGTGCCTCTGGTTCCATACCTCACAGTGTCTTATGACAATCCATGGAGAAGACAATGTCTAGATGGCAATTCCCTGAATCAGTATCTCCCTGCCTTGGTGTCACAGTTACAGCTGAAAAGTCATGGTAGAGACAAGTGACTCTCAGAGAGTAGCCTGCAGAATCTCTGTGTAAGAGAGGACCAGAGCTGGCTAAATGTTCCTGGTGGTTCTGGAAAGAGGTTCCAAAACTCTACCCATCACACTATAGAGTAACACCAGGAAACCTATGTGACAAGCTCTCCTAAATACGCATGGACTATTCTTAATATTGCCTAGGATGCAGACAGAAAGAATAATATACTGTGTATGGTTCAAATAGAATGAAGGGCATTTTTACATTTTGGATTCTAAACAAAAACAAAAACAAACAAACAGAACCCTCAATATACATGACCAAGAGAAAACCAGGGACAGGAAAACCAGGGACTGACAACTGGCTGGAGACAAGGCTTCAGATGAGAAAAACCTTGCAGGAGGCTCTTTACAAAGCCTGCTGTGATGCTACTCCTCAAAATGTATAAGAGAAAAGGAAAAGGCAAGTTCAACCTAATGGAGGAGGGCCCTGAAGACCTGCCAGCTGGCTCCTAAGAGCTTTTCCTTATATGTCAGCATCCCAGTATTGCACAGGATGCTAGAGCAGGCTCATGTAACCTCATCCCTGCTGGCTAGTGGGCCCCCATGCCACCAAATCTACTCCAGGCAAGAAGGGGAGAACCCAGGTCCTGGAGCATGTTGATAGAAAGGCAGCTTTACTAGGGCAGATGCCCAGCAAAGAAACTGTTGGAGAAGCCTCTGTCCCCTCAAAATAGAATTTCTTGGCAGGAAATAATAGGCTAGAGACAACTGAGGAGTGGTGTACTATGGCCCACACACCCAGTGGGAGCTGACCCAGGAGCAGTATTGCAGCTTTACTTCTTCCGGTCAAAATGAACAGATCAGAAATCAAACTCTCACTCAGCCTCCAAGTTAGAGATAATGACTGCTTCGAGAGTGTCACTGCCCACGGTTATAACCCTAATTGCCCATACAATGCCCAAGATTTAAACTTTTATCACACAAACAGTATTATAAAAAAATGGAGATCACCCTTCCCATCTTAAAATATCTTCATGTGAGATTTCAAGAGAGAGGACTTTAAAAATGATATCGTTGTCCTTTTCTTTAGGCAGTAAACCTGCTACTGAAAACCTGTGTCTAAATTATTCTTGTGCACACCAAGATCTTCTTAAAATGCATCAGGCAACAGGTACTCTTTTAAGCACTTAATTGCATTTGTTCATTTAGTTTTCAGAAACCCTGGAGGTAGGTTTTGTTGCTACTTGTATTTTGTGGATGGAAAACTGTGATACAGAAAGGTTGAGTGACTTGCACAAGGTTGCAAAGCTGAGTTGGGACTGGGTACCCACACTTTCAAACTCCGATTCCTACTCACAGGCTGTGCTGCCTTCCAATGGCCTGAGGGTGGGATACCTACCTAGAAAAACATGCCCCTCTCAAACATATTTTTTATAACACATTGTTATAAAGATGCATTACCAACTATGGTCACAGTTAATGTAAACAACATCTCATCCTTAAAGTATCTAATAAAAAGATCCACTTATTTCCTAATAAATAATCACATAGCTGAGAGGCAGTTCAACACATGAAGAAAAACATCATCCTTGTGGTGAATGTTCACATCCATTATCCCTTCTTCTTCTCCAGAAAAACCTCCCCTTTCTTCTCCAAAAAAGCCACAAATGGATTTAGGTGACAATATAGCCAGTTAAAACATTTCCCTATGGAGAATCTTCAAAACAAAACATCTTAGCCAACATCATACTTAATAGTAAAAATCTAAGTGGTTTCCCCCTCAGAAAAGGAAGAAGATGAGAATGTCCATTATTACCACTTTTCTCAATCTTGTGCTGGAAGTTCTAGCCAAGGTAATAAAACAAGAAAAATAAAGGAATAAGTAAAACAATCTTTATTCAAAAAGACATAGTTGTTTATGCAGAAAATCTTAAGTAATATATAACAAGCTTGAAGATCTAATAAGTTAAGCAAAGTCACAATATATAAGATTAGTGTTCAAAAATCAGTTGTATATCTATACTCCAGCAATGAACAAATGGAAAAATGAAATAAAAATTCCATTATGGTAGCCTCAACACATGAAATAACTTAGGAATAATTTTATAAAATACATGTACAATCTATACATGAAAACTGAAGAATATTGTGGAGGAAAATTAAAAGGACCACCTAAATAAAAGGAGATAATGTGGTCATAGGTCAGAAAATTAATTCTTTTCTTTACTATAAATTCAACGCACATGCCAATCAAAATCCCATTGAACTTATTTTTTTGGTAGAAATTTACAAGCTGATTGTAAAAATTTATATAGAAATATAGAGGACATAGAAGAGTCAAAACAATTTTGAGGGGAAAATAGCTGGGCAATTCACATTACCTGATTTCAAGGACTTCTATTAAGCAACAGAACAGTACAGTACTGGTTTCAGGGTAGAAACAGAGATGAGTGGAATAAAGTACAGAGTCCAGAAATAGAGCCACACATAATATAGTCATCTGATTTCCTACAAAGGTATCAAGATAATTGAACAGGGGAATAACAGTCTTTTTAACTAATGTAAGTAGGAGAAATGAATATTCATATGCAAAAATGAACAAATAAATGAGCTTTAACACACTTCACATCATACACAAAAGTTAACAAAAAGTGAACCACAGACTTAAATACAATAGTTAAATCTATAAAAATTCTAGAAGAAAACAGGAGAAAATGTTATAGAATTTGGGTTAGGCAAAATTTTGTGAGATAAGACATAAAAAGTTTTCAATGCTGTATACCTCTGTACCCTACCAACATTTACCACTAAATGGAGAAAAAAATAAATAAATAAGTAAATAGATAAATATTCAATGTTTAGTTGTTATGTGAATAAAGAATATTTATAAAGCACTGTAGGTGTTTCCAAACAATCCCAATTTCTAGAGATGTCTGAATCAGAATTCAGAGTTTTGGTTATTAGTATGCTAAGAGGAATCAAAACTAACACCACCAGCATGCTCAAAATCCTTGAAAAGAAGGTATCTCATCTGGAGTCTGTACTCTTCTTGCAGCTAGAAATGATCAGGAAAAACTGAGCAGCAAACCTTGACATGCAAGGCAAGCTGAATGAATTAAACTCTGCAAAAGAATCCTCTTCATTGAGACTGGATGAAGCTGAGCTACAAATTTCAGACTCAGAGGACTCAACCAAGAAATTAAGTACTCACAATGCCAATTGAAAAAAATGATGAAAGAATATAAGTCAGGTATCCAAAAGGCCTCAGACAGAATGAAAAAATGAAACTTGAGAATTCAGAGTATCCCTGAAGGAGAAGAAAGGTCAATCAGAGGATTAGGAAATCTATTTTATGACATCCTCAAGGAAAAATTTTCAGAGATAATCCAGAATCTGGATATATACACAACAGAAACATTCAGGACCCCACCCAGAGTAGACCAAAACAGATCCTCCCCATGACATATTATAGTATGAATGCTTACATTGGACACAGAGAAGCAATTTTGAAAGCAGCCAGGGAAAAACCCCAACTAACATTTAAAGGAAAATCCATTAAAATAATGCAGACTTCTCCACATCAACACTAAAAAATAAAAGGACTTGGACACAGGTAATCCACGTCTTAAAAAAAGAACAATTTCCAACCAAGAATACTATATCCAGCAAAATTATCTTTGAAAATAGATGAAGAATATAAGACATTCCATGATATTGACACATTCAAACAATTTGCAACCATCAAACCAGCCCTATAGAGGATTGTAAATCAATTACCACATCCAGGAGAGATAAGAGAACCCTATATAGGAAACCAAAGACTTGGTTAGCTGAGATGAATGCAATCCATGAAAGAAACAAAGCAACCATGATTCATAAACCAGTAACACGTAATGATTGAATGCATAACAATAGATACTACTCAATAATCATTATTAATATAAATGGTCTTAACTCACCAATTAAGAGAGAGAGACTGGTTAATTGGATGAAAAAACATAAACCTTCAATATGCAGTATTCAGGGCTGGGATTTAGCTCAGTTGGTAGAGCACTGCGCTGCAGTCTCTGAGGTCCCAAGTTCAATTCCCAGCACTGCAAAAATGGGAGAAAGGCCTGGCAATCCACTCCCCAGGTAATCCCGAAACAGTCAGCCATTGAAAACCCTATGAGGGTAGCTATGAGTCGGGTACCAACTCGACAGCACCTAACAACAACAACAATGGAGTATTCAAGAAACCCATCTAACTCACAAAGACTGCAATAGAGTGAGAATTAGGGGCAGGAAAATATATACCAAGCAGGGGGGAAACAAAAAAAAAAGCAGGTTTTGCAATTCTAATATCCAATAGATTAGCTTTCAATACAAAACTAATTAGAAGAGACAAAGAAGGACACTACATTTTAGTAAAAGGAACAATCAAGCAGGAAACAATAATGCTCTTAAATATTTATGGCCCAAACACTGGGGCACCTAGCTTTATAAGACAAAATTTACAGAATATAAAGAACTTTATTGGACCAGACACAATAATAATGGGAGACTTCAAGAGACAGGTCATCAAAACAAAAAATTAACAGAGAAACATCAAATCTAATCTCCACCCTAAACCAGTTGGATCTCACAGATATACACAGAATATTTCATCCACATGATGAGGAATACACATTCTTCTCAGCTCAACATGGAATGTTTTCAAAGATAGATCATATGCTAGTCCATAAGAATTCCCTCAACAAATACAAAAAAGTAGAAATTATCCCCTGTTCCTTATTAGATCACAATGGAATAAAACTGGAGTTCAAGAGTAAGAATAATTTCAGAAATTTTACAAACTCATGGAGACTAAATAATACACTGCTGAATGACCAATGGGTTGTTGATGAAATCAAAATGGAACTAAAATGAAATTTAAAAATTCCTGCAATCAAATGATGATGAAAACATATCCTACCAAAACATATGTGATACAGCAAAGGCAGTTTTAAGAGGGAAGTTTATAGCATTAACTGCCTTCATCAATAAAGTGGAGAAGAGCCAAATAAATGACCTAATGATGCCCCTTAAGACACTAGAAATTCAACAACAAATCAATCCTGAAAGGAGCATCCAAAAAGAAATTACAAAAATAAAGGGAGAAATATCTCAATTAGAATCCAAAGAGATAATTCAAAAAATTAATAAGACTAAGAGCTAGTTCTTTGAAAAGATTAATAAAATAGACACTCCTCTGGCCAAGCTCATCAAAAAGAAAAAGGAAAAACTAACAGAGTAAGCATTACAAAGGAAAATGGGTCCACAACCACCAACTACAATGAAATACAGAAAATCATCAGGGATTACTATGAGAGATTTATTCCCCAAAATATGAAAATACAGAAGAAATGAGTAAAGTTATTAACACATATGACTTACCAAAGCTAACCCCAGAACACATAAGTGACCTAAATAAGCCCATTATATATACTGAAATAGAAAAGGTAATAAAAGTCTCTCAACAAAGAAGAGCCCAGGTCCTGATGGATTCATAGCAGAATTTTACCAAACTTTCAAAGGAGATATGATACCTGTCTTCCTCAAATTATTCCAAAAAGTAGAAAAGGAGGGAACATTCCCAAATTCATTCTACGAAGCTACCATCATCCTGATACCTAAACCAGGAAAAGATTCATCTAAGATAGAGAATTATAGACCCATCTCCCTTATGAATATGGATGTGAAAATCCTTAACAAAATCCTGGCAAACTGAATCCAGCAACATATTAAAACGATTATTCACCATGACCAAGTGGGACTTATTCCACAGATGCAAGGCTGGTGCAACATATGAAAATCAATTAATGTAATTCAGCATATCAAGAGACTTGCAAACAAAAATCACATGATCATCTCAATTGATGCTGAAAAGGCCTTTGACAAAGTGCAACACCTTTTCATGATAAAAACCCTGGAGAAGATATGCATAACAGGCAAATACCTTAACATCATAAAGTTCATCTATAATAGACCTACAGCCAACATTGTATTAAATGGAGAAATAATGAAACCATTTCCTCTAAGATCTGGAACAAGACAAGATGTCCATTTTCTCTTATTCTATCTAACATTGTGATTGAAGTCCTTGCCAGGGCAATCAGACTAGAGAAAGAAATCAAAGGGATACAGATAGGCAATGAAGAGGTCAAATTATCCTTATTTGCAAGATGACATGATACTTTACCTAAAGGACTCCAAAACCTCATCTAGAAAACCTTTAGACCTAATTAACTCCTTTAGCAAAGTGGCAGGATATAAAATTAACACACAAAAATCAATAGCTTTCCTTTACACAAACTGTAAGCAGGAAGAGAAGGAAATTACAGATACAATACCTTTCACAATAGCCCACTAGAAAATTAAATACCTTGGAATCAATCTAACCAAAGATCCTGCAGACCTCTACAGGGAAAATGTCAAAACATTAAAGAAAGAAATCACAGAGGATGCTAAAAAGTGGAAGGACCTTCCTTGCTCCTGGATTGGGAGAATCAATGTAGTAAAAATGGCTATCCTATCAAAAGCAATCTATCGATTTAATGCAATCCCCATTAAAATCCTAATGATACGCTTTACAGAAATAGAAAAAACAATCCAAAAATTCATATGGAAACACAAAAGACCACGTATAGCCAAAACACTCTTAAGCTGAAGAACTAGTGTTGGTGGAATCACAATCCCTGACTAATCTATACCACAGGCCTATAGTAGCAAAAACAGCTTGGTACTGGCAAAAAATAGGCCTGAAGACCAATGGAACAGAATAGAATATCCAGAGATACATCAACACATCTATTGTTGTTGTTGTTAGGTGCCGTTATTGTTAGGTGCCGTCGAGTCAGTATCCGACTCATAGCGACCCTCATTGGGTTTTCAGTGGCTGTTTCGGGATTGCCTTGAGAGTGGATTGCCAGTTCCTTCTCCCATTTTTGCAGTGCTGGGAATTGAACTTGGGACCTCAGATACTGCAGCGCAGCACTCTACCAACTGAGCTAAAATGCATCTATAGCCACCTGATTTTCAACAAAGGAGCAAAGCAGGTAAATTGGAGAAAGGATAGCCTTTTCAATAAATGATTCTGGGAAACATGGATATCTGCTTGCAAAAAAATGAAAATTGACTCGCATCTCTCAATATGCATGAGAGTTAACTCAAATGGATAAAAGACCTCAACATAAAACCAGAAATTTTAAAATCATTAGAAGAAAGGATAGGCAATATGCTCCAACATATAGGGATAGGAAAGTATTTCCTTAATAGGACTCTGATTGCTCAAGAAATCACAAGAAGAATAGATAAATGGGATTAGATGAAATTAAAAAGCTTCAGCAAAGTACAGCAAAAGAAACAATCAACAGAGTCAAGGAAATCCCCACTGAATGGGAAGAAATCTTCACATTCTATACATTGGACAGAGGACTTATTTCCAGAATTTATAAAGAACTCAAGAAAGTAATACCCAAGAAAACAAGCCAATACACAAATGGGCAAAGGAACTGAACAGACAGTTTTCAAATGAAGAGGCTCATAAAACCACGAAACACATGAAAAAATGCTCAATATCCCTAGCCATTGTTGTTTGTTGTTGTTAGGTGTCCTTGAGTCGATATCCAACTCATAGTGACCCTTATAGGGTTTTCAATGGCAGATTGTTTCGGGATTGCCTTGGGAGTGGATTGCCAGGCCCTTCTCCCATTTTTGCGGTGCTGGGAATTGAACTCCGGACCTCAGAGACTGCAGTGCAGTGCTCTACCGACTGAGCTAAATCCCAGCCCCATCCCTAGCCATTAGGGAAATGCAAATCAAAACAATGCTCAGATTACACCTTATTCCAGTAAGAATAGCCAAGATCTATAAAACAAATAACAACAAATGCTAGAGAGGCTGTGGAGAAAAGGGAACCCTCTCACACTGCTGGTGGAGTTGTAAATTGGTTCAACCACTTTGGAAATCAATATGGAGGTACCACAGAAAACTAAAAATAGATCTACCATATGACCCAGTTATACCACTATTGGGACTATACCCAAAGGGAGATGAGTCATTACACCACAGAGACACCTGCATCTCCATGTTCAATGCAGTAGTTTTCACAATAGCAAGGATATGGAATCAACCAAAGTGCCTGTCAACAGAAGAATGGATGAAAAAATTATGGTACATATACACAATGGAATACTACCCAGCAATCAAAAAAATGAAATAATGTCATTTGAAGCAAAATGGATGGAATTGGAGAAAATTATCTTAAGTGAATTAACATAAGCCCCAAAAGAGAAATACCACATGTTCTCACTCATACGTTGGAGCTAAATCAAATTTAAAAGAAGGAAAAAATCCTATACATAAATGAGAACATAATAAAAAGCTCATGTAAACTTAGCAGAGATGGGACAATTTAAGGAGCAGAAAGGAGGGAGGGATCTAGCAAAAGGAAGTGATGATGGGAGAAGACAGGAGGGGGAGGAGGGACAAGGAGGAGCAAGGAATGAGAGAGAGGTTGACCTCAAAGTAAACAGCCCAACTTTAGTAGTTCGGGAAATAATTATAATAATATTAACAATACCAAAGGATGGCAATAATGCAAATGGGCTAGATTATTCATGTACTACTGCTGACAGTGTAAAAAGATAGATCACTACAGAAAAACGTTTGGACTTACATCATAATTGGGATGCAAGGGTATAAAAAAGTATTTCCACAAAAAGACATGCAAGTAGAAGGGAGGCCATTGGTGGGAGGAGGTGGTAGAGGGGGGATGAGGGGCACAAGAGGGTAAGGGTGAAGTTATCTGTGCAATGTATAATGAAATGAATATATGGAAATGTCACAATGAAATGCAGGTCAGAATGAAACACATTAAGTTGTACATTTAAAATTTCCAATAAAAAAAGCACTGTAGATGTTTTTAAAAAGTTTGAATTTCATCAAAATTAAAATTCTCCTTATATTTCTTTTTTAGTACAAGTTGAACCCAGGGCTCTGTGCATACTAGGCAAATACTCTACTATTGAGCTGCACCCCCAGCCCCTTTTTAAGTTTTTATTTTGAGACATAGTCTCTGTCCTTGAACTTGCCATCCTCCTGCCTCCAGCTCCCAAGTTACTGGGATTATAGGTGAGTGCCAGGGCACCCAGCAAAATTTTTCTTTTTAAATACATTATTAAGAAAATGAAAAAGCAAGTAATGGATTAAGAGACAATATTTGCAAAGTACTTCCATGCAGAATTTATGAAAATTAAAAATTAAGAAAAAAAATCCAATAAACAAATGACAAAAAAAATTGAACAGATTTTTCATGAAGGAAGCCCACTGCCTCTGTGAAAGCTCTCGTCCTGATAAAAAATTGCTCATCCAAGCTGGCACATGACTCTTTGTCTTCACCCTTTGCTCACCAACCTGCTAGGAATGCAGTCATCTCATGCCTGTGAGAACAGTTGAAAGTCCCACAATGTTGGCATTCATGATATTTCACGAAGGAAGAAAAATAAAATGGAAAATAAACACATGAAAAAGATTTGGAGATGCAAATTAAAACCACAATGAGATACCACTTCACACCCACTAGAACGGCTACAATGAGTAAGACTGGTAATACCAAGTATTGGCAAGGATGTGGAGCCTGAGAAATCATTGCTGAGAAAAATGCAAAATGTTGCAGCCACTTTTGAAACGGTTTGGCAGTTTCTTATAAACATACACCTACCATAGAACTCAGCCATTCCACTCCTAGGTATTTATGCAAGATGAATGAAAACACATGTCCACATAAAGACTTGTAGGAAAATTGTCATAGAGGCTTTATTCATAATAGCTGATCAGAGATCAACCCAATAGACTCAGCAACTGGTCAACAGATAAACAAATTATATACTTTCATACAAAAGAACACAACTCCACAATGAAAAGAAATGAACTATTGTTACACAAATACAACTTGTTTGGCTGTCAGAAGTACTTTGTTAAGTGACAAGAACTGAAAACAAAAGATCATATACTATTTTACTCCATTTACACAAAAATTATACAAAAGGAGAATCTATAGCAAAGGAAAGATCAATGTTTTTCAGGAATCAAGTTTAGGGGAAGGGATTGACTACAATGTAGCACAAAGGAAGTTTTTGGGGTGATAAAAATGTTCCGTATCTACATTGTGATGGGGGTTATATGACCATATGCACTTGTCCAAACTCAGTGATGGGTAAATTTTAATATATATGCATTATATATAATGTATGTGTATCTCTGTCTACCAACCTACCTACCTATTATATTTATCTATCTGGAAGCTGATTTTTTTTTTTTTTTTTTTTTTTTTTTTTTGTGGTACTGGGGGTTGAACCCAGGGCCTCACGCTTGCATGCTCAGCAAGTGCTGGACCACTGAGGTGCACCCTCGGCCCATTTTTTTACTTTTTGAGACAGGGTCTTGCTAAGTTACACAGACTGCCTCTGGTCTTGAACTTGCGATCCTCCTGCCTCTGCCTCCCCAGCCGGTGGGATTATAGGTGTGCGCCATGGCGCCTGCCTGGAAGCTGATTTTTAAAAGAATACTCACCCTTCCCCTCCCCATCTCCCACTAGGGCTGCACATGCAACCTCCACGCCCAGTTTTGAACAGGTGATTGTCTACTGGGTGCTGCCTCTGTGAAAGCTCTCGTCCTGATAAAAAACTGCTCACCCAAGCTGGCACATGCCTTTTTGTCTTCACCCTTTGCTCACCAACCTGCTAGGAATGCAGTCATCTCATGCCTGTGAGAACAGTTGAAAGCTCTACAATGTTGGCATATTGGTTTCCTAGCATTGCTGTGACAAATTACCATGATCTTGATGGCTTGAAATGACAGAAATGTATTCTTTACAGTTTTGCAGGCTGGAAGTCTGAAATCAAGGTGTCAGTAAGGCCATACTTTCTCTAAAGGCTACTTCTTGCCTTATCCAATTTCTGGTGATTGCTGGAAATCTCTAGCCTCCTTTCAGTTCTATCACCCCAGTCTTTGCCTCCATCACCACAGGCTTTCTCTGTGTGCCTTTTCTCCCATTTTAGTGAGGATACAGTTATCCTACTCCAGAGTGACCTTGTCTTAACTTATTTGCATTTTCAAAGACCTCTTTTCCAAATAAATTCACATTCACAGGTCCTGGAGTTGAACACATCTTTTCAAGGGACACAATTTAGCCTGTAACATAGGGACAGAGGGATTAGCTCAGTTGGTAGAGTGCTATTCTGTGTTCTCTGAGGCTGGTTCCACCTCTAGCACTGCAAAAATGGAAGAAAGACCTGGCAGCCCACTCCTGAAACAATCAGCCATTGAAAACCCTATGAATAGCAGAGAAGCACTGACATAGTGCCGGGCATGGCAGGGTCTCAGGGAGTATTTGATTCTGCTGTACACAAGGTTGCTATGAGTCAGATCTGATTCAATGGCACCTAACAACAACATATCATTGTACATTGCTCATGTTCACGTCTCCATTACCTTCTCTTCCCCGCCCCCCAGCCCTCCCACTGGTTCCTGTTCTTCCTCCAACTAGTCTCCTATCTGCTTTTATATCTTATGTATATATATTTTTAATTTAGATTCTGCATATGAGAGAAAGCATGTGATATTTGACTTTCTTTCCACCATCACCCTCTACATTATTTTGATGGTCAGGCAGATGTCTTAGCATAGGATTATTCTGCCAATTGCCTCAGGCCTTACCAATGTTGTCACTTTTCTATTTCTACCTCCTGTGTTATTCAGCCTCCTATCTTTGATAGTACTTAAAATAATTCCTCCCATTGTACCCAGCCCCAAATCCATTCATATGTTCATTCAATTACTGTGTTTACTCTTAAATCTGCCCTCTGTCTTTCACCCTGACTGTGGCTAGAGGGTGGAATCAGAAGGAAAGAAGAGTCTGGTCCTGACCATAACCATGCTCATACCTAGAGGACACACTTGTGTCCTCTGTGTCTTCTGTGACACACTTTAGGTCTTGTGCACCTTAAATTATGCCCATCACATACGGAGTGTAATGGGATATATTTAGAACATTTTCATAGGCAAGTAAAAGTAGGTCAGACAATGATTTCCCCCCACTTTCTGCCCTCTCTTCTCAGGACAGCTTCCTTGCTGCCCACAGAGGCTCATATGCTTGACTTGTAGGCCTGCTGTTCAGGGGAAAATGAGCCACGAACTGCCCAGCTAACAACCACCTTGTAAAGTAACAGGAAATGTCACAAGCCAAATCCTCCCAGGCCACAAAGTCATTGTCCTTTTCCTCCTCCTTCCTCCTTTTATCTCTTCTGTGGCACATGGAGTGAGGTCCCTCCAGCACTTGGCCTCATCCAACTCTGTGCAGAGGACTCTGTGCCTTCTCTCAGCCCTAGCAGGGAGGCCTGGGGGGCTCTTTGGGTCCTGACCACATCTTTCTGTTATAGAACTGTCTGGCATGGGTAGGAAACAAAGCTGTGCCCCTAGAGAGTCCCCCTCAGTCCCCTCCAGATGTTTTTGTTTGCCTCAGGGGTGTCCTGGGCCAGAAAGGGAGCATCCTCACCTGCTTAGCCCATCATAGCCTTCCTGCCTCTCTTCCTGTTTGACTTCCAGCCTTTCCTCTGTGTGCACGTGGGCATATGGTCTTTATTTTTCTGCCATCTTGTACTTATCTTTCTGTATTTTTAGTCTTTCTGCACTTTTCCTCTCTCCTTCATCTTGATTAATTCTTCTTTCCACCTCTCTTTTTTTCTGTGCTTGACTACTTTTTTACTCCTCTATATCTTAGTTGTTTTTTTTTTTTACTTTGCTATAGTTTTTGGTTTTTCTACGATTTTCCCTCTCTTTGTATTCTTATTTTTGCATTTCCTTCTCCTTTCCTCTTGTGCTGTTTTGTCTTTTGTCCTGTATAATTCAGCTTCTCTCATGCATCTCTCATGTGTTTGCACCCAAAATTATGTTTCCCTTTTCTTTCAATTTTTTTAACCAATTAAACTTGGTTTCCTCTGCTTGTCTGTGGAAAGAGGAGCTCCCCCTACCCCAGTGGTCCCTTTTCCTGAACTCTGCCCCATCCAAAAGCTGGCACCCTGTTCCTCTGTGCATGTGCAGATGCAGGGAGACCCAGATAGCATCTCTTCGACTGCAGGGCTGGCTGGTGGCTCCCTGGAAACCTTCTGAACTAGGGCTGGGGGATTCTTGGCCTTAAGTTTTGAATCTGAGCTGCAATTACAAGACACCATATAAAGAAATCTCACTTAACATACTGCTACATACAAGATAAAGAAAGTACAGGAGAAAACGTAAAGTGGGAACCCCATGTCTCCAGTTTTAGCATGCTTCCTGTGAGAAGCACATGTCTTTAAAATACCCCAGACAGACTGTGATGGTGAATTTGGTTGTTGGCTTGACTGGCATGAGTGCTGCCTATAAAAGTGGTATGGCACACTTCTGGGTGTGTCTGTGAGGGTGTGTCCAGAGATAGTTGGGATGTGGGACAGAGAACTGAGGGGGGAAGACCCCCTTGAATGGGGGCAACACTGCCTAATAGGCTGGGGACCCGGATGGAATACAGAGTGGAAGAAGTGGGCGTGCACATGGGCAAGCACGCCTGGCTGTTCCTGATTGGGGCAATTTTGCTGCTACCAGTGCCCACAGGCACAGGATGCCAGACCCTTTAGGCTTTGACCATGTCTCTCCAGGGAGATTTCAGGGCTTCAGCCTCAGACTGGGGCTGCATCATGGGTGGCCCTTGTTCTGAGCCTACCAGCTTCTTGGATTGAGCAGCTACTGGTCTCCCAGGTCCTCCAGCCTGCAGTGGGCCACTGTGGGACCATCTGATTGGGCGAACCAATCTAAAAAATTCCCTCTTATAATTTATACATCCCATTGGTTCTGTGCCTCTGGAGAACCCTAACTAATATATACGCTGAACTATGTCTGTCCTCTAAATGCCCTGAACAGGACCATTCCTGGCTCTGGGAATCAGTGGGTCAGGGCCAGCTGTGGCTCTTGATTGGTCTCTGAGGCCCTGGGAGATGCTGAGCCTGAGTCAGAATTTCAGCTCGGAGCACTTTGCTCTGCAGCCTTGCCCTCGCCCCAACCATCCCAGACCCTTGCCTGGTCCTAGCTTTGCACCAGCCTCCACTGCACCAGAATCTCCTGTCCCTCAGCAGGTGGCAGGTGGCAGCTCTGCAAGGCAGAGCAGGTGCACCAGCCCTGCCTGGGAAGGTGTGTTGCTGAGGTGTGCAGCTGGAATTCAGGACAGATGTTCACAGAGAAACAAAGTGCAAAGCTTATGAATGCTGTGGTCATATGAACTGGTCTAGCAACTGGGCCACACCAAGTATGTTCCCTATGCCAAGAACGTGCCCTGAGGAGTTTGCCATGTGTAAGGAAGACATTCTGATTTTACAGAGGAGGCTTGGAAGAAAATCCCAGCAATTACCCCTAGGTCACAAGCTGGAACACATTTTCATATGGTTCCAAAGAGTATGACCTGTGGCAAACCCTACCAGCTCCCTCATCCCTAGCCCCTAACAGAGCTGTGAATTAGAACATGGATCTTTGTCCACACAGAGGTCTCCTCAACCAGACAATCTGATCTACACCTGCAGTGACATCGTCTTGCCAACAGTGTCTGGTAGAACAGGGTAAGTTCTCAACAAATGTGCACACACACACACACACACACACACACACACACACACACACACACCTCCTTTCTATCCTGAATAGGATCCAGTTCCAGAATACATTCCACCCTTTTTTGCTTTAGATATCTATACTTGCAAATCCTGTCCACCAGAATGCAAACTAACTCCTCCTGATTCTGCTAATGTCATCTCCTCCAGGAAGCTTCCCAGCAGCAACCTCTCCCCTCATGTGGTTTTGGTGACCTCTTCTGGGCTCCCACTGAGCTGGCTTGTCCATTCATCAAAGCCTTTGCCATGCTGTGGTGTGAGCACTGCTCTGACCAAGGCAGGACTGCAACCACCCCAGCACCTAGCACAGTGCTAAGCACCCTGTCAGAGCCAACAACCACACAGAAGAATCCCCTCCTGCAGATGGGTGGTGAGAGCACAGGTGGACACCCAGGGGGAGGCAGAGAGGTAGGGAGAATGAATTTGGGGGTTGGCCTCTCCCCACATGACAAGCAAGGGATCTGCCAGGATGTCTGCAGCCTCCTCTCTCACTCACACTGTCTTATAAGCACTGAGCAGACTCCAGCGTCCCTTGTGGAGATGTAACTGTTTTGTCCCTCCCTGGAGTTCCAGAAGTGGGAATGTGCACCAGTTGGATCTGACCTCTCCCTGAAGTGTCTCCCCACGGAGGCTTAACTGAAGTTGTCAGAACATGAAATCAATACAGTCTTGGCAAAGAGCTTCTAAAATTGAATATATTACTTCCTAATTTCCCCTCCTTTCCCCCTTTCATGTCCAATGAAGAGTCTGCTTTTCATTACTTAGCCATCAGGAATACAAAATGATTGTTGGGGGATACATTTTCTTTGGTCACTTAGCTAGTGTTTGAACTCTATGCTCCTGAAATCGATCCCAGTAATTTCCAACAACAGACATGTAAATAAATGTTTGATACTTTCTCCCTTTCTTAACAGCTTCCTTATCTTAAAAGTTCCTCCTTAACTGCTCTGGGGGAGGGAGGAAAAGAAAGAGGGCAACCAGGAGGCCTCAAATAGATTTTACAGGCACCAAAGCACGCATTTGGAGTCCGGTCGGCTTAAAGATCTTGTTTCAATAATACACTCTTCACATCCAGCTGAAGACTATGTTATGGAACCTGACTGCCCGTAGTGACTGCTTAAAGCTGACATAAGGCAGAAAAATGTACATTTAATATGGGAAAGAAATTATGCCTCGAGATCTTTGTTTCCTGAACGTCTGCTGCGGTTCAGCTGGTGCAAAGCCTCAGAGACAGCTGGAGGAGGCAATTGTGGGGCCTTGAGGGAAGGGCTGTGAGTACCCTGTACTGAAAACCCACTCCACTGGGATGTGGCGCAAATCCAGTGGGGAGGCAGCAGCTGGCACCAAAAGCACCAACCCCACTGCAACATGGGTTTCTTAGGGGTCTACGTTTCCATTGCCACTGATGACACCCCAGGTTCCTAGAGTGCAAGCTGGAGTCCTGGGGCCACTTTTGGTTCCTCATTTGGATTGCTCCCCATCAAATGGCCCCAAGTCCTATCAAATACCTCTCTGGCCTGTCTGCTACCACTCCAGCTCAGGCTGTAGCCTCGGGCCATTGGTCATTGAGGCCTTCAAATAGGTCACCCTCTCAGTACTGGTCATGGGAAGATCTTCATATGACACCTATGTGCTCAGGCCACAGCCCCATCCCCTGAAGGGAAGGCAGAAGGTCCTCACCCCCACGCACAGGATACACAAGACAGTGGATCTGCCAGCTACCATGGTCACCTCTCCATGGGCCCCTCTAACTCATGACCTGGGACACCAACTGGCCTGGCGCTCAGAGTGAAAACACAGTTACTCGCTGACATCCCCAGGCCTCGTCTCAAAGATCCAGCTTCACCACCAGCCTGGGAGTGAGCAGGGAATGACATGCTATGCCATTTATCCACCATTTATCATTGGAGACTCAGCTCCATTCTCAAGGCCGTCCCCATGTGTCCATGAACCCACAGAACAGAGCAGCTTTCTCTGCTCCCTACCTTTCTCCCTGCTCAGTTAAACCACTCATCCTTCCCAGGGGACAAGGATTATGTCTCAGTCATCCTCACACCCCAGAACTATACTTCAAACAAGGACCTGCTCAGTCAAAATTAAAATGTTAGCAGGGTTTTTTTTTTTTTTTTTTTTTTTTTTTTTTTTTCTTATTTACTTAAATATATAATTTAAGTTTCCATTAAGCATTGATATATATATATATATATATACACACACATATACATATACATAATGTTATGTGCACACACACACACACACACACACACACACACACACACACACATGGGCTAGAGTTTAGTTTAGTTGGAAGAGTGCTGCTCTATGTGCTTTGAGGCTCTGCGTTCAATTCCCAGCACCGCAAAAATAGGAGAAGGACCTGGTAGTCCACTCTTGAAACATCTCAGAACAATCAGTCATTGAAAACTCTATGTATAGCAGAGAGGCACTGACATAGTGCTGGGCATGGCACAGTGCCAGGGAGTGTTTTGTTCTGTTGTATATAGGGTCGCTATGAGTGAGATCCAACTCCACAGCACCTAACAACAACAACAACAAACACAGCAGCAGACATATTTTTTCAGACATGGTCTTGTTATGTATCCCCGGCTGGCCTGGAACCACACTGGCCTTGAACCTGTGGCAATTCTCCTGCCTCTGCCCCCCAAGTGCCAAGATTACAAGTATGTGCCACCATGCCTGGCAGCATTTATATTTCTTTCACTGCCACTAAGAGGCTTTCACTTTTGGTTGCTCTTTTAGGAATTCTAAAACCAGTATCTACTTCAGAAAATTTGTGCACTTGTGTGCCTATAGTAGGGAGAGGGGTTTAAGACACACAGTATTTGTAAGAGGTGAACTAGAATTTGAGATTAAACAACAGCAGCAACAGAACCAGCCTGTTCTAATCACCCCAGGTGCTGATGGGCCAGGGAGGGTGGCATGAATCTGAGCAGGTCACTGAAAGCTGTCATGGAGAATTCTCACTCCCTCCTCCTCCAAGCCTCTAGAGTACCAGCAGTCAGGTCAGGCTACAGTTAGCACTGCCCCAAGAGTGAGCAGGCAGGAGGGGATCTGACTCCCTTCTCTGCTCTATGCTTTGCCCCAGTGTCTCACGTCATCTGGGTGCTTGGTCCTAAATGCCTCATCCCTGGTGGAGGCTGCTGCTCCAACGTGGCCTGTGGTAGGAGAAGTTTCCCACCTGACTGTGCTGTTGTGGGCAAGAGGACGAGCTGAACCACTGAGCAGTGTCGACCAGTGAGGACCTGTGGTCTGACCACTGTGTTGGCTCCCTTTGCTTAGGGTTGTCCTCAGGCTGTGGGCTGTGTCACAAAGCACTGGACTCTTGGCTGCTTCTCACTACAGCGGGAGTTCAACAAACACCCATGATCCTTGCTGACCTCGGGGTCTGCCCACTGGCCATGGAACAAGCAGGATGAAGTGCAGTAACAAGTGTATTGCTATGTGCACCAATACCACCGTCTCCAGCAGTGCCAGCCCTGGGCAAGTCTAGTCCCTGGTCAGTAAGAACCTCCAGAAACCGTGGATGACTCACACCAAATCAGGCACACCAGGTGCGCCATAAGCTAGAAAAATGCATTTCACTAGTATGCCCTTCAATCATAAATTCAGAGGTTGCCCCACATCCCTAAGGATTTGTCTGTTTTCAAATAAAGCTCTGTCTAGTCCGCTTAACCTGTCTGGGTGAGTTACCTAACTGTGTGCCTGGCCTTCCAATTGATTTTCCAGGGCTCTGATTTCTGGGCTCTAGGCTCCTCACTGTTAGGGTCTCAGCAAAATGTCCAAGATCCCTGGGGTCCCACCAACTGCTGTCAAGGCCAACTTTCCACAGCTTGCCTCATGCAGACTTCTGTGACTCTGGCCACAGGCCTAGACCATTGTCTGTCACCCTGTTCCCTGGGAAGCCACTGCTATTTTTCCACGTGACATTGTAAACACCTGGCAAATGCTCACTGTTGTCACTAGCCACTGCCTTTGCCTGTCAGTTTGTGTATCAAAAGTCAACAGTTGAGGCTTCCTATTGGACTTCCAACCTTAAAAAGATGAAGTGTCTATAACACAAGCTGTATAATTACTGAGAGGTATTGTTTAAGTTATATCTTTGAATATTTTCATTGTGGTATACAGCATGCATAAATGTTAAGTTGACAGCTCTATGATTTTTCACATGCGTACTTACCCATGGAACCCTGCTGATCAAGATACAGAGCATTTCTAGACCTCAAGCAGTACACCTTCTCATTCTCTGTGACCAGCACATCCCTATCTACTACTTTCCCCCATTTTGAATGCCATATAAGTGGAACCATGCAGTATCAATTCTCTGGTATCAGGGTTCTTTCGTTAAACACAATGTCTGTAAAATTCACGTTGCTGTTCCATGAAGCAGTAGTTTATTCCTTTTTGTTGCTGAGTAGTACTCTGTTGTAGGAAATAAACCACAGTTTGTTTATCTAGTCTCATACTGCTGAGCATTTGGCTTCCAGTTTCTAATTTTGGATTATTATTAATAAAGTTGCAATGAACATTCCTATTTAAGTCTTTTTATAAACACATGTTTTCATTTCTCTTCGCCAAATGTCTAGAGAAGGAATTGCTAGGTCATAGGATAGGTGTACATTTAACATTATAAGAAACTTCCAAAGCCTTTTCCGGAGTGGATTTTCCCATTTTAGACTACCATCAGCAGTTACAAGAGAACAGGCTGCTCTGTATCATTGCCAAGATCGAGTGGTGTCAGCACTTTAGTTTAACCATGTCAGTGGGTGGGTCGTGGTATTTCATTGTGGTTTTGATTTCTATTTCCCTATGACTAATAAGATTAAGCAAAGTTTCATGTGCTCATTAGCCATTCTTTTATCTTCTTTTATGAGGTGTCCTTTTAAGTCTTTTGTGCAATTTTTCTTAGGTGGTGTCTTTTCATTATTGCATTGTAGGAGTTCCTCAGATACTCTAGATAAAAGTGTTTTGTCAGATACATAGGTTTCAAGTTATTGCTCCAAGGTCATGGCTTGACTTTAGATATTCATAGTGGCTTCTAGAGGAGAACAAATGTATTTGCTTTTGAAAAAATATACCTTATCAATATTTAATTTAAGAATGGATGCCTTTTGGGTCCTTCCCCCCCCCAAAAAAAATTAGTTTACTCCAACCTCCGAAGATCTCCCATGTTTTCTTCTGAGAATTTTTTAGTTTTCCTTCACATTTAAGTCTATCACCAGTCTTTAATTAATTTTTGAGTAGTTAATTCATTTTTGTGTAATTTTTGGGAAACAGGTTACAGTTCATTTTTTTTCATTGAAATATCTAGTTGTTTACTGCACTATTGAAAAAATTATCTTCTCATCATTGAATTTCTTTCATATGTTTGTCAAAAATTGAGCAAATAAATATGTATAGTTCCATTTCTGGACTTGATAGTGTTCCATTGGTCTGTTTATGCTTATACCAAGATTATTCTGCATTACCATAAACTTTGAAATCAGGTAATCCCAGCCTTCCACATGTCTTCCAGTTTTTTCAGTTGTGTGGACTATTTTAGGCCATTTGAATTAAGTAAGTTTGTGAATTTCTATGAACATTCCTGCCAAAATTTTGATTGAGATGTAAGTGAACCTATGCACTGCTTGGAGAAGGATGAATATGGTGGCAATGTTGGGTTTTTCACACACTAACACAATATGGCTGGGGTTTAGCTCAGTTGGTAGAGTGCTGCTCTGCACTGAGGACCTGGGTTTGATCCCCAGCACTGCAAAAACAACAGAAGGAAGTGGCACTCCACTCCAGAAGCCATCCTGAAACAATCAGCCACTGAAAACCCTATGAAGGTCGTCATGAGTCAGACAGACGAGACTCAAAGGCACCTAACAACAACAACACGTATACCTCTCCAGTTACATGTTGTTGTTGTCGTTGTTAGGTGCCGTCCAGTCAGTGTCTGACTCAGTGTCTGACCCTATGTACAACAGACAAAACACTATTGTCAGTGCTTCTCTGCTATTCATAGGGTTTTCAATGGCAGATTCATTTTTGGGAGTGGGTTGCTGGATACTTCCCCCAAGCCTACGGTATTTGGTGTTCCCAGGCAGTCTCCCGTCCAAGTACTAACCAGGCCCTATCCTGATGAGGATGTGTAAACTCATTCTGAGCCACTTAAAATGCTAGGATTGTTTTTAGCTCTTTCACAGAATAAATTAAAATCTCTTACTGGATTAATGAGCAAAATTATGTATGTTTATGGCTCCAGTTACATAGGACTGCCTCAATTACTCTGCACATTTTTTAGTTTTCAGTGGACAGATCTTACATGTTTTGGAATTTTATGGTTGAATATATTTCTAAGAACCTCATGTTTGTTAATGATATTACAAACTGAATTTTATTTTCCAATATTTTATTGGTAGGATATAAAAATAGCCTGCAGCTGTAGTACTGTGGCATCTGATCCTGTCAAATCTCAGAAGCTGAGCAGGGTCGGGCCTGGTTAGTACTTGGATGGGAGACTGCCTGGGAACACAGGTGCTATAGGCTTGGGAGAAAGACCCGGCAGCCCACTCCCCAAATAACAACCAGCCATTGAAAATCCTACGAATATCAGAAAAAAAGCGGCAATAATGTTTCATTTGTTGTACATAGGATCGCTGTGAGTTGTATACTGACTCGACGGCACCTAATAACAACAACATATAAAAACAAAATTTGTTTTGGATATTGAGTTTATATCTTGATGTCCTACACTAATCTATTAATTTCTGGTAGTGTTTTATTTAGTAAGTTCATGTAGTCTGTGTGTGTAAAAAGTTATTTCATCTATAAGTTAAGACAGCCATATTTTTTCCTTTAACAACCTTTATGTCTTTTACATTTTTTTTTTCCTCTTTTCCCTCATCTGTTTCACCGTGAGACTTCAAGTATGGTGTCAAGTAAAAGTGGTAAAACAAGATAGTCTTGCCTTGTTCTTTACCTTTAGGGGAAAGTGTGTTGTTTTCCACTATTAGATGTAAAGTTAGCTTCAAGTTTTTTTGTAGATGTAACTCTTCTAAAATTGAGGAAATTTCTATCCCTATTTGCTAAGACTTTTTATCACAAATTCATGTTCAATTTTGTCAAAAAGTTTTTCATGTAATTTTTCTCCTTTGTTTTGTTAATATTGTAAATTTCATTGGTTGATATTTATATCATTGATTGATACTGGATGTTACATTCCTGGAATATACACCCTTTGGTTATGATGTATTTTCCTTTTTAATATATTGCTAGATTCAATCATCAACATTTTATTATGCATTTTCACTTGTATTCATGAAGAATATTCATTTATAATTTTTAATTTGTAGGATATTTACTAATTTTTGGTATCAGTCTTCCCTCCACCCCTAGTACTAGGGGTTGAACCAACGGGCTTATGCATGCTAGACAAGTTCTCCACCACTGAGCTACACCCTCATTCCCTTTCTTATTTTCGTCTTGAGACAGGGTCTCACTAAGTTAGGTAGATGGCCTCTGGCCTCAAATTTGCAATCTCCCTACCTCTGCCTCACATGTCTTTGGGATTATAGCAGTGTGCCACTGTGCCTGGCTTGATATCAGTCTTATACTGGTTTTTGAAAGAGTTTCGTGTAAAACTAGTATTATGTTGTCTATAAATGATTTATAGAATTCCACAATAAAATGATCTGCACCTGGAGCTTTCTCTGCAGGAAGGTTTCCTTATAAATGAAATTCATTTAATAAATATTTTTAGGTCTTTTTTTGTTAGTTTCTGAGGGTTGTGTTTTTCCAGGATTTCATTCTAAGTTGTTCATAATATTCTCTTAGTGTATTGTATTGTAATGTCTATGATGTACTTTAGGATTCATGATGCCTCCTCTTTCACTCTTGATGTCATTTATTTATACTTTGTCTCTTTTTTCTTCATCTGTATTGGTAAGGATCAATCAATTCTTTTCAGTTATTTCACAGAACAAACCAGAGCTTATTGATTTTTCTCTACAGTTTGTTTTCCATTTCCTTGGTTTCTCTCTAATCTTTACTATTACTTTTATTCTACTTATTTTGCTCTTCTTTTTCTAGCTTTTAAAGTGGGAGTTTATATCATTTACTTAAAACCTTTTTCATTTTTTAAGATAAACTTTTCTAACTATATGTTACCCTCTTAGGACTCCTTTCACTCTACCCTATAAAATTTTGTATGTTGAATTTTCTTTGCCATTCAGTTTGAACTATTTTCTGATTCCACTTGTGATTTGTTCTTTGATTCACAGGTTATTTTTTAATGCATTGCATAATATCCAAATATTTGGGAGATTTTCCAGAGCATGAGACTCTGCATTCAATCCTCAATACAAGGTAAAAAATACTTTTGATGGACAAAATATCAAAACCTTATGGAGAAAAGGGAAAATGAAATACACAATAAATGCAAAACACATTAAAGTGGCCCTTACATAGAAAAACTGCTGAAGTGACTTGTATTTAGAACAGCCTGAAGATACCACTTCTCACCTGTCAAACCGGCAAAAATCAAAGTTTGAGAACAGATTCTGTTGATGAGACTATGAAGAAGTAGACATTGCTGATGTCATTCTTTCCCTCTCCTATGGAGTTTCAGTAGTTTAACACTAATCTTTCCCTGAGTAGTAGGAATATGTACCCCACCACAGGACTTTCAAACACCATGCAGCAGCAAACACTTTTGCACATGGTATAATCCTCTGAGAGATAATTTGGCAGTACCTAAGAAAACCACAGGGCTGGGATTTAGCTCAGTCGGTAGAGCGCTGCGCTGCAGTCTCTGAGGTCCTGAGTTCAATTCCCAGCACCGCAAACATGGGAGAAGGGCCTGGCAATCCACTCCCAATGCAATCCCAAAACAGTCAGCCATTGAAAACCCTCTGAGGGTTGCTATGAGTCGGATACCGACTCGAAGGCACCTAACAACAACAACAACAACAACAATAAAACCACAAATGCACTTATCTTCTAGAAACTACTCTGAAGTCTGCAGCTATAGCACCCTGGCATCTGATCTCATCTGATCTTGAAAGCTAAGCAGGGTCAGCCTGGTTAATTCTTGGATGGGAGACTGTCTGGGAATACCAGGTGCTGCAGGCTAGAGAGGAAGACCTGGTAATCCACTCCTGAAATGATCCACCACTGAAAACCCTATGAATAGCAGAGAAGCACTGACAATAGTGTCTGGCATGGCACAGTGTTGGGGAGTGCTTCGTTCTATTGTACGTAGGGTTGCTATGAGTCAGACCTGACTTGATGGAACCTTACAACAACAACGAGCTGTAAACATATAATCATAATAGTAAAATTTATATATAAGGGTACTCATTTTAACAGTATTTGTAATCACAAAATATTGAATGGGGTAATTAAATGTATAATTAGATATGTAAGAGAGAGGATGAGTAATCTAAGGTATATCCATAAAGTAGATTATTCTGTAACTGAAAAAAATTAGTGAGGTGTATCTCGATGATTTTTGGGACATGCTATTAAGTGAAAGACCAAAGTATAGAAGAGTGTCTGTAGTGTACTTCCTTTCACATTAAGAAAGAAGGCACTATAAGGAGGTGCACATGTATATGCACACTTGTGTGAAAGACATCCAGGTATGAGGTATGTTGAGGGAAATAAAGAAGAAATGGAAATAGTGTGGTCAGGATGGGAAAGGTGAGTGTGGTATTCAGTTTTTCATCACTGTACAAAATACTGGAGATAACTTAAGGGAGGAAATAGTTTGGCTCATGGTGTCAATCCATGGTCAGAAGGCTCCACGGATTTCCTTCTGAACCATGCCAGGGCAGAATATCATGGCAAGGGGCACTTGGTGCAGCAAAAGCTATTAATCTCATGGTGGCCCAGAAACAGAGAGAGATAGAAGGTGGGAGGGACAAAATATATCTTTCAAAGTCACATCCCCAGTGATCTACTTCCTTTAAGCCCCACCGCCTATTTTCCACCACTTCTCAATAATGCCATCAAATTGTGACTCTAACAATGTATTAACTCATCAATTAGGACCTTTCAATAGAACTATCAGTTGAGGACCAAGCCATCAACACATGAACCTATGGGAGACATTCATATCCAAACCATAACAATGAAGTATGTTGGGGGGAAAAAGAAAGAGATGGGAATGGAGTGGTCAGGATGAGAAAGGAGTGATAATTCTCTGAATGTACCTTCTGTACAGCATTGAGTCTTAGAAACTGCAATGTGTAGCATAGGAACAAGGAGGAAGGACAGGAGGAGGAGGAAGAGGATCAACTAGGATGTAGGAGGAACTGAAAGGTTGGATGTGAACAGTAACAAATCTGTGTGTTACAAAGAAATAACATAACCACACTGAAAAGTAGAAGAAAAAACTAAAGAAAGAATCTTTAGAAATACTGCTTTGACTAGATATTGTAGGGCTAAAGTCATAAAGAAAGATATTGTATTCTAGTCAGTAAATATGTTTCTCATGGGGTATGAGGTAGCAATTTCAAAACTGCTTAATGTATATGCTGGGAATGAACAAATAAGTAAGCACCTAATAGACAATCAAAGCTAGATTTCACTTTCTCAGAGAAAAAAATTACAAATAGGAAAGACAGGTAGATATAATGAACTACTGTTGTATTGTGTCATATGCATAATACCGGTTGTTAATGAGTCTTCTTCCAATTAAGATGCCGTGTTCCTCTTCATAAAGTCCAGCTTCTCAGATTATTTGCTCAGCATAGAGACTGAAGAGGTATAGTGAAAAGATACAGCCCGGTGTTCACATTTCTTGACTTTAAACAAGGCAGTGTTTCCTTGTTCTGTTCAAACAATTGCCTCCTGGTTCACGTACAGATTCCTCAAGTATAATTAAGTGCTCTGGTATGACACAACTCTGCTTGCCAAAAGTGAAAAGGATTTGAAACATTTACTGATGATGATCAAAGAACACAGCCTTCAGGATGGATTGCACCTCAATATCAGCAAAACAAAAATCCTTACAACAGGGCCAGTACACAGCTTCATGATAAATAGAGAAAAGATTAAAGTTGTCCAAAATTTTGCTTTTCTTGGTTCTACAATTAACCACCCTTGGAAGCAGCAGTCAAGAAATCAAAAGACACATTGCACTGGGAAAATTTGTTGCAAAAGACCTCTTTAAAGTGCTGAAAAGTAAAGATGTCACATTGAAAATGAAGGTGCCATGGTATTTTCAGTTGCATCATATGATTGTAAAAGCTGGATGTTGAATAAGGGAGACAGGAGAATCGATGCTTTTGAATTATGGTACTGGAGATGAATACTGACTATACCACAGACTGTCAAAAGAACCAACAAATTCATCGTAGAAGAAGTGCCAGAGTGCTCCTTGGAAGCAAGGAAGGCTAGACTGTGTTTTATGTATTTTGGATATGTTGTCAGGAGGGACAAGTCCACGGAGGAGGACATCATATTTGGGAGAGTGGCAGATCAATGAAGAAAAGGAAGACTCTTAACTAGATGGATTGACACAGTGGATGCCATAATGGGCTTAAACATAAAAAAGGTTGTGTGACTGGCACAGAATCTGGAAGTACTTCATTTTGTTGGACATAGGGTTGCTATGAGTGGAACCTGACTTGACATCATCTAGCAACAACAACAATGTTGTATTAGAAGCAGAGATATCAATATAAACTCATGATTTCTAATATACGTGAATTAATATACAAACATGGGCTGGGATTTAGCTCAGTTGGTAGAGCACTACACTGCAGCCTCTGAGGTCCTGAGTTCAATTCCCAGCACCGCAAAAATGGGAGAAGGACCTGGCAATCCACTCCCAAGGCAATCCCGAAACAGTCAGCCATTGAAAACCCTATGAGGGCCACTATGAGTCGGATACCAACTTGACGGCACCTAACAACAACAACAATATACAAACATATTCCCTAGATTTGAAGAGGTCTAGAAGCAGTGATCATCCTGTGACCAGACATTGGTTTTTAAATACCATTCTCCAATAAAATGAGCCAGGGCTCCTTGGGGAAATGATTGATGGCAAGGCTAGTGTGATAATGTCAGGATGAACCAGAGAGTAAGGAAGTGCTCAGAAAAGGATGGGGACACGTCAGAGAGTCAGAGGAATAAAACTTAGAACAATTTGAGCCATAAAATAAATAATTGATAGTATTGGATTGTAAATGAAAGCATCAAATACATATCTGTGAATCCATACTGATATAATGAACAGTTAATTGCATAAATAATTTGAGGGAGAAGGGACCAAGGGACAACTCTTGCTTGCTAGCAATAAATGTGGGGAAAATGGGGGAAAGAGAAAATCCCCACTAGGCAAACACCAACATATAAATTATTTCCAGGAAGATCTATCAATGGATTCTAAATAATTTGAGGAAAAAGAGAACATCTACATAGCCAAATGTCAGTCCTACCTTTGCACTTGGTGACTGACATCATGAAGAAACCATTAACTTTCTTAGTTCTCGAACTATCTATAGTGATTGGGTTTGACCAGATGACCCCAAGGGTACCTTTCAGCTTGCACACTGCCTTGGAAATGGCTGTACCTCCCACATAATTATCAGGAGTATAACTTCCTTTTCCTTTCTCTTATCTTTACTTCCATTTCCTCTTTTTCTTTCCAATCCCTTCTCATAACAGGTTTCTCTAGGAAGAGAATTTAGGGCTGTCTCTGTACAGAAGGGTGAAAAAAGTGGGAAGTGAGGGGAAAAGAGAACATGTAACTCCTCATACTAACCAGGGTCCAGATTGCTATGTATGGAGAAGGGAGTAAGGGAGAGGAAAACAGTACACAGCAGGAACATTTCTTATGACTAGCCCCACAAAGATGGAAGTGCCAAGCTAAGGTTTGAGAGCACTGAGAGGGAGAGATGGGCACAGTCTTCCTTGGATCTTCCTGCCTGTCCACTCCTGGGTCTCTCCAGACTACCACCTTTCCCCTTCTGAGACACCATGCATAGCTTACTGCGATGTCACCCTTTCTTTCTCTCAAGAGTTTCAGGATTTTAATCCTCTCTCTCATGAGCAAGGGGAATATGCTCCATATTCCAGGACTTCCAAGCAGTGGCCAATAGAGAAGAAGCCTCACTTTTTCACCAAGTGGCCTTTGTACAGGCAGCCACAATAATCCAAAGATACATAAAGGTCCTCTCCATCAGCCGTCTTTCCAGCTTAATCACAGGGAGTAAGAAGATGAATCAAGTTCAACAAGAACTGTGAACTCAGGAAATTTGAATTCTAAGCTCATTTCCTGTCTTTGGTGATCTGTGTCTTGTACGAAGCTCTTGATATTTCTCTGCCATGAGAGTTTTTGTAGAACATCTGCCATTCAGGTCGCTGTACTAGTTTTTAAAAATCTAACAAGTACAGGCCTGCAGTTGTACCACCGTGGAATCTGATCCTGTCAGATCTTGGAAAAGCAGGAGAGAGCCTGATTAGTATTTGGATGGGAGACCTCCTGAGAACACCAGGTGCTGTAGGCTTGGGAGAAGCACCCAGCAACCCACTCCGAAAAATCAGGCAGCCATTGAAAACCCTATGAATAGCAGAGAAGCACCAACAATACTATTTCGCCTGTTGTACATAGGGTCTCTATGAGTCAGACACTGACTCGACAGCACCTAAAAACAACAATAATAAAAACAAAAACAAACACAGACTGGCTGCAGTCATTTGTCCCTTGTTTCTACCCTCCAACTCTCAGTGGAGTACAAGCAAGTCAGCACTAGATTTTTTTTTCCACTGGGATCATTGACATTGACAATTCCCAGCTCCTCTTTATCCCCTACCAAAGTGTTTGAAGACCTTTGATTGAAGGATGTTCTGGTGGCTCTTTTCTCTGGCATGTGCCACATTTGTACCATCCAATCACAGACAAAAACTCAGATAAGTTTCCCAACTACTCTGTCAATCTAAATTTGTAACAAACAGAATAGCTGCCATCATCTGTTGGAAAGACCTGCATTACAGAAACACTGTGGTTTTATTATGTTCTAAAGACCTAAATCAAGAAATTTAAAGTCACACATACTAAGGGTGCATCGACCAGAAAAAAAGAGAGAAAGAACTACAGGTGACACTAATTTTTCTAAATAGAAAGTTCTGCAAAATCACATGTCTGCTTATCTTATTTTCAGCCTTCTAACTTTCCATCCAAATCTCCAAATAAGGAAAAATAACTTAGGGTATTTTTCTCCAGATTAGTTTATTGCCGCTCGCTTTTGAGGATAATTCATGGTGTTTGTTTCAAACCATTTCTCTTTTCTTTTTGACTTGGCCTTGCTATGTTGTAGAAGGTAACCTGCATCAGATATCTTAAATCAGTCTTTCCCATGGGATTTTTACACACTGAAGTAAGGGTGAGACAGATAAAGGGGACTCACCTCTCCCTGGGGCACTGAGCAGGTGTTGAGCATTGTTAAAGTACTGTTAAACATGGTTAAAATCACAGTCAATGTCAATGACATGTTCTTATTGTAAGTATTCCTTCTTATGTTCATTTTTCCTATAATTAAACTAAGATGTTGGGGGATGGGGCAATTTGACTGCCTAATTGACAGCTGTAAGGCCCCTCCCTGGCTGCCTCGCATAAATGACTTTTAGTGAAACACCCAGCCATAATACTACCCCTATTCCAGCACCAGCCATTTTGAACACTCCATGGATGCTTCAAGGAAGCTACATGACAATTGCATCTGCTTGTTGCCTTAGCACAAGTCTGGGTCCTGAAGGTGCAACCATGAATGTTTTAAACAGCTTGCACCAGATTTTCCCTACAACCATTTCCACCCAGACTAGAGAGAGAGTATTTTCGCTCATGCCCAACATAAAGTTTGTTGTGATTGGTGCAAAAGGGATAATGCCATTAGTGGTGTAAACACAATCCTTCATTTGCATGAAGGTCTGCTGTGATTGGTGCAAACATACCATTTCTGGCTATATAAGCAGGCTGGCTGACTTTGTGAGCCAGTCAGGAGACATTCTCCTGTGCTGTCTCCTTTCATGTTGCAACATTAGGCCCAATAAAAGGCTCCTCAAGTACTCTTTTCTTGCCTACATTTGATAGTCATCATTAGTACAGTGGGTTGAGTAGATAATGTGAAGAAAGAACCAGCAGCAGTGTGACAGCAGAGCAGTGGCAGTGGTAGAGCCATGGAAGCAGCCAACAGCCATATGAAGCAGCAGCAGAGCCAGGAACAGTGACAGAGGAGCTATGGGTGTGTCTGGCAGCAGTGACAGTACTGGAAAGAGCTGGAAGCAGAGCAATACCAGAAATAGCAGCAACAGGAGCTGCAACAGTGATGACAACAGCAGGAGAAATGGCAGCAGTAACAAAAAGCAGTGGTAGCTATTGACTCAGCAGTGACAGCTGTGACAATGGCAATAGCAACAATAGGCAGCTGAAGAGTTCAGGACAGTGGCCAGAGCAGACACAAAAGGAACAACAGAAGTAAAATGGTGAGAGATGTTGGAGAGCTGAAGCTGAAGGATAGAAGTCTGTAAATAGGGAATAGAAAGTTCAGGACCCAGTTACTGGAACAGTTTGAGAGAACTGCCAGGAATTAAGGGTCAAGGGTTTCAGATACCCTAGCCCTAGGTGCTTTAACACTGGCCACTGTCAAGGGCTGAGGGATCCCAACACCCAGGCTCCTGAAGATATAATGCTAGCCATTATCAAGGGCTGGGGTATCCCAGCTTCCTAGGCCTACATAAGAGCTATAACACTTGTCATTGTAGGGCTATGAGTTCCAGTACCTGAGGCTTGCATGAGAGCTTTAACAGTAGAGGCATCACTTGCTGCTGCCACTACCTCTTACTGCTGTCAGAATCCAAGGAGTACAAATGTTGCCAAATACTAGCATCAGAAGAGCTTCTCCTTTCCTAATCATTACTATTTGGGTAGAGCATAAGGAACCCAGCCAGATGATTAGTAACAGGGATGTGACTGATATGGTGAGAGAATGTTACAAATGATGACAGACAGATCATGAATCCACTGCTAGTTAATGAGAACTATTTCCAGCCTATTTCTAGTCTCACCTCTCTACCTATCAACCTTGTATTATGAGCACTTGAAGATAAAAGGTCAATTGTAAAACATGTTGATTATTGATAATCTATCTCTTTTCCACAGTTTTTCTCCAAAGAATGACAGACATTCCTAACAGAATAGTTTCCATGTGACAAACCATTATTCATTGGCTTATCTTTTTCCCCCACAGTGAAGGAATTGGGGCTGGAGTTCAGCTTGGTAGAGTGCTTCTTTGTGCTCTCTGAGGCCCTGGGTTTGATCCTCAGCACCATAAAAATGGGAGAATGACATGGCAATCCACTCCCATAACAACCCCCAAACAATCAGCCATTGAAACCCCTATGAGGGTCATTATGAGTCAGACATGACTCAACAACACTTACCAACAATCAAACAGTGGGGCAATGATGTAGCAACCATCATGAACAGTCATTTACAACACTAGTTTGTATAACTAGAGAAATGAGCTTCCAAGGGAATCCATGGAACTGGGCTCCTTCCATGGCCACTAGCAACCAAAGGTCATTTCCTGGCTCCATTTTGACTAAAATTCTGGCTATTTCAAGGAGGACAATGCATTATCAGATGACTGAAAAGGCTCATTCTGTTGTGGAACCCAAAGTTCACCCCAGAGAATAGGCAAATGGGCTGTCCAATGTGCTGAGATGAGTTAGCCAAACATTTCTAAGATGAAATGTGCTTCTGAAGAAAATTCAAGAGCATTACTGAAGAGCTAAGATGAAAAGCAGATTTCTAAAGCCCACTCATGTTTTTGCCTCTCTTATTTAAAAATTCTGAACCGAATAACGGGGTTATTTTTAGGAGAACTTGGAATTTTGGATGAACTCACTCTCTCGGCCACTATCCCAAGACTATTGTCCAGACTCTGGGTCAGATGTTAAAATTGCTGAACAGAATAATTTTATTTCAAGATACACCAAATTTAAGCAGGGAGGCACAAGCCAATATACAGCTGGCTAAGCAAAAAGCTGGGCCAGAAAGACAAATAAAATATAGAAGAAGTCTATATTTTTTCCTCTAGCCTTATAGGTTCTGTCTTAGTTTAGCACATATTTCATTTTGCCTTGGGCTAAAACTAGATGTGAGCTTATCCCAAGGCAGGAGCATTGCTGAACAGTCTATGTAGTCTTCCTTTGTCTAGCCCTAGAAAACTGTCTGTGCTCAATGAATATTTAATTATATTGACAATAAAAATGGTTACATTAATGTTGGTAACTAGGATAATTAACATGAATTCAAGATTTATTTTTAACACTTTTTCACATATACTATTTTATTCCATCCATGCAACAAATTTGTATTGTACTCACTCTTATTATTCCAAATTATAGAAGTGGATGCCAAGGCTCAAAGTGGTGAAACCTAATTGTCTGATTCTAAAACCTTGCATTTTTTCACCATACCATATGCCTAATGTTTATTTTATGTTCAAAAAAACCATGTGTATGTATGAAAGTTTTCTTTTCTCAAAATCAGAATATAGGCACTTATGAAAAAATAAACAACTTAGCTGGGCACAGTGGCACACGCCTGTAATTCCAGCAACTCAGGAGGTGGAGGCAGGAGGATCGCAAGTTTGAGACCAGAGGCAGTCTTGTAATTTAGTGAGACCCTGTCTCAAAAAGCAAACAAACAAAATAAAAAACTTACCCCCTGGCAAATAATAATTATATGTAGAAAATATTTCTGAATATTTAGTAAGTCCCACAAAGCATCTAATATTATGCTAAACTTAGAATTAAAAACAGATATTTTATGGTGGACTTATTTTCTAATATCAGTAACATGAAAATATGTAAAGAACATAAAGCCCCAAGATAAAAAGTTAAAAAGTAGGATAAATAAAATTTAAGCAAAATAAATATGTTGTTGTCGTTGTTGGGTACTATTGAGTTGGGTCCAACTCACAGCAACCCTATGTACAATAGAACGGAACTCTGACACTGTGCCATGTACATGATCTTTTTTACGTCTAAGCCCATTGTGGCAGCCACTGTGTCAATCCATCTAGTTGAGCTTCTTCCTTTTTTTCATTGACCTGTCACTCTCCTAAACATGGTATTCTTCTCCAGGGATTGATACCTCCTGACTACATGTCCTAAATATGTAAGACACAGCCTAGACATCCTTGCTTCCAAAGAGCACTCTGGCTGTACTTCTTCTAGGATGAATCTGTTGGTTCTTTTGGCAGTCAATGGTATATTTAATATTTGTGTCTACCATCATAATTCAAAAGTATCAATTTTTCTCCTATCTCCCTTATTCAATGTCCAGCTTTCATAAGCATATGATACAACTGAAAATATAATGGCATGAGTGAGGCACACCTTTGTCTTCAATGTGTTACTTTTCAACACTCTAAAGAGGTCTTTTATAATAGTTTTTCCCAATGCAATGTATCTTTTGATTTCTTGACTGCTGCTTCAGTGGATGTTGACTGTAGAACCAAAGTAAAGCAAAATCTTGGACAATTGCAATGTTTCTTCCATTTATACTGAAGTTACTTACTGAACCAGTTGTAAGGATTTTTGTTTTGCTGATGTTGAGGTGCAATTCATCCTGAAGGCTGTGATCTTTGATCTTCACCAGTAAATGTTTCAAACCCTTTTCACTTTCTGCAAGCAAAACTGTGTCATCTGCATATCTCATGTTGTTAATTAATCTTCCTCCAATCCTGCCTGTAGTGGTAGCACTGTGGCATCCCATCCCATCAGATCTCGGAAGCTAAGCAGGGCCTGGCCTGGTTAGTACTTGGATGGGAGACTGCCTGGGAACACCAGATACTGCAGGCTTGGGAGAAGGACCCAGCAACCGGCTCCCAAAAATCAATCTGCCATTGAAAACCCTATGAATAGCAGAGAAGTACTGACAAAGTGTTTTGCCTGTTATACACAGGGTCTCTATGAGTCAGATACTGACTCAATGGCACCTAACAACAACCACCCCCTCCAATCTTGATGCCACATTCTTCTTCATAAAGTCCAGCTTCTAAGATTTACTTGCTCAACATAGACATTGAAGAGGTATGATGAAAAGATACAGCCCTGACACACACCTTTCTTGACTTTAAACCAGGCAGTGTTTCCTTATTCTGTTCAAACAACTGCGTCCTTGTCCATGTATAGATTCCTCATGAGTACAATTAAGTGCTCTGGTATTCCCATTCTTTGCAATGTTATCCATAATTTGTTGTGATCCACACAAATGCCTTTGCATAGTCAATAAAACATAGACCCCTTTCCGGTATTCTCAGCTTTTGGCTAATATCCATCTGACATCAGCAATAATGTCCCTGGTTCCACATCCTCTTCTGAATCAGACTTGGTTTTCTGGCAGTTCCATGTCAAAATACTGCTGTAGTCACTTCTGAATGATCTTTAGCAAAATTTTACTTGTGTGTGATATTAATGATTGTTGTTTTTAGGTGCCATTGAGTCAGGTCCAACTCACAATGATCCTACATGCAACAGATGAAACACTCCTCGACACTGTGCCATGCCAATACAGTATCAGTGGTTCTCTGCCATTCATAGGGTTTTCAATAGCTGATTGTTTTTTGGGAGTGGGATGCTAGGTCCTTCTCGCAAGCTTACAGCAACTGGTGTTCTCAGGCAGTCTCTCATCCAAGTACTAACCACACCAGACTCTGCTTAGCTTCTGAGATCTGACAGGATTGGATGCCAGGATGGTACAGCTGCAGGAGATTTTAATGATAATTAGTGATAATTATGGAGAAATGTAAATGCTAATGCAGTGCTGGGGAAGTACAATTTGGTTTAATATTTATTAAGAACAATTTGTTGTTGTTGTTGTTGTCGTTGTTGTTGTTGTTGTTGTTGTTGTGAGGTGCCATGGAGTCAGGTCCAACTCATAGGGACCCTCATAGGGTTTTCAATGGCTGATGGTTTACAGGATTGCTTCAGGAATGGATTGCCACATCCTTCTCCCATTTTTGCAGTGCTGGGGATCAAACCCAGGTCCTCACAGAGTGCAGAGCAGTACTCTACCTACTGAGTTAAACCTCAGTCCTTAAGAATAATTTAGCAGTATAGAAATCTAAAAATTTTAGGCAGTTAAGAATATGCATATGGCACTATATCTAATAACTGAAAAAGTAGAAGTATCAGAATCTTGTGCAATCATATTCTCACTAACATAAAAAATGTCACATTATATTATTGAGTTGAAATATTTATTTCAAAAAATGTGTTTACCAATGCTAAAACTACTGTGTTTTGTTTGGAATTCTGTATTAGTTATCTATGGCCATGCAAAACAGCCATACCACTTTGGCATTAAATCCCATCTGATCTCAGAAGCTAAACAGGGTTGGGCCTAGTTAGTCCTTGGATGGGAGACTGTCTGGGAATACTGGGTACTGTAGTCTTGGGAGAAGGACCTGGAAGCCCACTCCCAAAACAATCAGCCATTGAAAACCCTATTAATAGCAGAAAAGCACTGGCAATATTACTGGACATAGCACAGTATAGGGTTACTATGAGTCTGACCCAACTCAATGGCACCTAACACAAAAATTATCTCCAAATTTAGCCTTTTTTTTTTTTTTTTTTTTTTTTTGTACTTCAGGGTTGAACCAGGGCCTTGAGCATGCTTGGCAAATGCTGTACCACTGACATGCACCTGATCCCTTTTCTTAATTTTTTTAAATTTTGAGATAGGGTCTTGCTAAGCTGATCAGGCTGCCTCTGGCCTTAAATGAGATCCTCCCCCTGCCTCCACTTTCCAAGTTGCTGGGATTACAGGCATGTACCACCATGCCCAGCTCAAATTTAGCATTTTAAAACAAAAAGACTTTCATTATCTCATATGGTCTCTCAAGAATAGAAATTTAGGCATGTCTTGATTGGGTTCTTCTTGCACAAATTATCTCATGATGTTACAGTCAAGTCATTGATTAGTGCAATCCCTATAGTCTCTGCAGATGTGACTAGAGCAGGAGGAAACACTTCCACGTTCATTCCCATAACTGTGGTAAGATTTCTAGTTCCTTGCCATGTGGGCTACTCATGATATGGCTTCCCCCAGGATGATTTATGAAAAAGATAGGGATACAGAAGATACCATCACTCCTAGAGTGTTCTGTTAGTCACACAGATTGACTTTGGTACAATGTGGGGACTATATGACAGTGTGACTACCAGGAAGCAGGACCACTAAAGGCCATTTTGGATCCTGGCTGTTGCAGTCCATCCTCAGGTCCCCAGTGATTCACATTCCTCCAAAGCCACACTTGCACCTTCCTACAAATGTTTCCATTTCATTCCATTACAGCATTGGTTCAAGATCCAGAATCATATCCTCTAAACCCAGTCTAGGTGCAAATAAGGCCCCTTAGGTGCCATTCCTTAAATATAGTTCTTTTTGTTTTGAGTGCTAACTAGAGAGAAAAGTTATCTGTCTTCCACATGGCCAACATACAACGGTGATACAGGATAGGATAACTGTTGTGTATACTCTTATTCAAAAAGGGAGGAAGGTAGGAGCTAGTGATCCACAGAAACATTGAAATTCTGTTGGGCAACTGTTGAGAATGCCTTGATTAAGTCTCAGTCCTACTCGTACCCAGGAATACTTATTTTCCATGCCTCCACCTCTGGGCTCTTGGTTCTCGCCTCTGAGGCAGCTTTCCTTTTTCCTGAAAGGCTGTGCATATTTGTGGGTGGGTATTCTTCTCAGTCTGGTTCCTGACTGTAAAAGCATGGTGGCTCAAAAGCTCTATTCATTTTGCACTGTCTCAGTACTTTGTAGCACAAGCTGAACCATACTTGGCTGATATAATTCTCTTAAAAAACTTTGTGTATCTCCTGTGAATCTTTTTGGAGGTTCAGTCAATTAGACAAGAGCCACATACATAAATCACTTTGACATTAGACCCTTGGAGTGTTGATAAAGCTTAAGGACAATGCCCTTAATCTTCTTAGAAGCTCTACAGTTTGACTGAGAGGGTCCATGAGGCAGACCCTTAATCTCTTCAAAGGGCCTTTTGCCTGACTGAAGATACACCTTTGACCTTTCTCAATTCTCAAAGGATTTTAAAGTCACACTTTGGGCTTTATCTTTAGATCATGCATTTCTGAGAGTATCTTATAGTTTCACTTTGAAGCCATTTCTTATTTTTAAAAATTTTAGCATTGTTTGTTACTATGGGTTGAGTTGTATCTTCCAAAAAGATATGTTGAAATATTAATGCCCAGTAGCTATGAATGCAATCTTTGGAAATAGAGTCTGCAGATGTAATCAAATTAAGATGAAGTAGTTGGGTTAGGACCTGACCCAGTATGACTGGTGTCCTTTTTTTTTTTTTTTTAAACATTAAAACAATTTTATTCAAGATGAAATATTTGAGAGGTGAATTCTAACAAAGGACAAATTTACCAGTTATGTATCCTACAGTAAAAAATGGAAGTGGATTTCATTTATGACACATGAATAAATTCTGCCTTAACATTTCTGAATAAGCTGAAATTGCTTCTTTGAGAGTCACGTAACTTTTCCTAGTAAGGCTGTGTGAATTGTGGTTAGAAACTTTGACAACACACATATATACCTCAAATAAAGGAGGTACTTATCATTTTCACTTCAGGCTGAATACCTATAAGTACCAGGATCTATAACTTAAGACTGCATATTGCTACATGAACTCAAGGCAAATCACCTTCATTATAATGTTTACCCTATCATAATTATTTTAAATATGCTCGTATCAATTTTTAATATGACTTTATAACTCTCTGAAGTTACACTTTAATATTTAACATGGTAGTTTCAAAAATAAATATTCAAAAAGGCCTCAGTTTTAAATTTTCCTTTCAATGTAATCTACAACGGTAATAACAAATGTCAAGAGCACTATCTTAAAATAAAGCAAATGTAGCTTTCTTCTAAAAATTACTTGTTACAATACATATGACATTCTGTTCCATAATTCTGACAAAGAATCTGTTTTTTGTGGTGTTTTTGTTTTTGTTTTTGTTTTGTTTTGTTTTTGTAATAAAACAAGGTGTTAGGATAACTCAGTCCTTGGAAAACCCTAATGGCAGTCACTCAATGAAGTCAGTCATTCCTGGAGTCCCAAACCTCAAAAATTGATCAAGCTCCTGTTTTTTTTGACAGTTATTGCACTTGTTGGAAATATTTGAATTTAAGACAAAAGAATGTTTCCACTTAAACTTTATGTCAAATATTACAGACTTTTACAGAAGACAGACTCATAGAAGTTAAAAAGCTGATATCATAAGTAACTCACCCTCGAAATAGGTACAGGTGTTTCAGAAGATACTCAGTAACTTTTTGCTGTAAAAAGATACCTCTATTTTTCAGAGTGTTTGCATTCTTCAATAGGATATTTAACCAGCTTACTAGTTTTGCTATAAAATTATAAACCACTCTCAACAAACCAAAAATGTAAAAAGAAGCCAGTAAAGGACATTATTATCACAGTTAACAATAAATAAAAGTACAGTAAATGTTCAAGTCAGGCATGTAGTTTAACACCTACATGTAGAGGGTTGCCATTACTTCCTGCGGTCATGACTGATTATTTGCTGCTCCTGGTAAATGTGTATTGATAGGTTCCCCATCATTGCTTCTACAAGCCTATGAAAGTTGGCACCTCCCTGATTCCGGGCTGGTTTTAACACCATTTTCCACTGATGGGTATGTACCTGTCCTCATATTACTATTCTTTTGTTCATATTGTGCCCCTTTGTTCTGCTGTCCTCTATAATCTGGGTTGGGCTCACTGAAACGTGGGACTTCTGGAAACACCATAGAAATCTCCCCAATGTTTTGGAGTTCACCACCCTTTCCAGTATAAAGTGCCGAGCATCCTTTCCACATGCATGCGTGCCCTCTGGCCAGCCAAATAACGTCTCCTATAGTATCAGACCTTCCATCTCAGCCACACACAGATAGTGACACTGCTGGTTGTATCTGCTACTTTGCACCATCTCTATGGCTTGGGTCACATGTCCTATTTCCAGGACAATACGTTTTATAATCCAGCCTTAATATCTTTTATAAAAAGATGGGTCATTGACTCCATTCATATTGAAGCAGGTGCAGCTACTCTGCAGGGCAGGGACAAGGCTTCCCACCCTCCAGGCCAGGGGCAGGGCTGAGGGGCAACCTCTGGGTGGGGGTATCGAGAGAAGGGGCAAAAAGCTATTCAAGGACTGGGTAAACTAGTCTGACAGGCATTGAGCCAAAAACAAAAACAAAATTAAAAAAAAGTAAATCAAGGAAAAGTGTTGGAGGGGGAAGGTGCTCACAAGTTCAAAAGAAAAAAAGATAAACCACTCAGTAACAACCGCGCTCCCTACTGGGCAACAGGAAGGGAAGCGTGGGAACTGTATCCATGGGATAAAAGGGAAAAAGAAATAAAACAAAACAACAACAACAACAACAAGACAGTCAGGGGCCACCTCTGCCCTGAGTGTCTGTCTGTCTGCCTTTCTCTCTCTTTCCCTCTACACACACACACACACACACACACACACACACACACACACACACACACACAGAGGCATGCACCCAGTTTGTTCCAGGCTCCAGGAAGGGACTGGATACAGCAGGGAAATGTGAGAGGAAGCACAGCAAGTGTACATACCACGTCCCAAAACAGTGATTCACGACATATCCTTATAAGAAGAGACAGCAGGGCACAAATGCACAGAGGGACATTTGGCAGCCATAAGAGGCTGCAACAGGGCAAGCACATGCAAACCAAGGACAGGGACCTCAGAGGAAATCAACCATGCTACTATCTTGATTGTGGACTTCCAGCCCCACAAACTATAAAAAACTAAACTCCTATTGTTTAAAGCATTCATATTGGTATCTTGTTATGGCAACCTAAACTAGGTAATATATCAATCTTTTGAAAGATAGGTGAAAATATCTTGCTGTTGCTCCACAAATATTTACTCATCTTCTTTTAAAATACTTTTAAAAATCATTTTTGTTTTGATAGATATTATACATCAATGTATACATAGTATTTAGATTTGTTTTTATATAAAATGTATATAATTAGTTTCTAATCTAATGTGGCAGCCTTTCCTTTACTAGGAGGATTGATGCCTCTTTCATTTCATATTATAGCTTATTTTAAATCTAATTTCTCACCTTCCAGGAGTGGGAGCTGGAGGGATTTATGCCTTTTTAGGATGGAAACACATCAGAAGCTGCCTCTCCACAGTTTATTGTGGACTGAATTAAGGGATCATATTGTAATGGAATGTTGTTTTTAAGGAATTACCAGATCAAGGCAGTTCAAGATCAAAGCACTAATCTCCCAGGGCCAACGAGAAGGGTCTTGTACTGAGCCAAATTAGACAGAGACAAAGGCAATATTACAATTAATGGGAAGCAGATTGGGGGAAGCGATCCTAGAGAAATTCTCAACCTAAGGAGCAATTGGCAGTGGAAACATTTAAAACAGCTCTCTCATTTTGGCATAGACACACTTGAACAACCTTGAAGAATATGCTTTCTGATTTGTTCTTTGCTCTCCCTATGAATATACACACTTCTGGTCACTTATATATCTTCTTTGCTTGGTTTTCTGCAGGGAATTTGGAAAATAAGCATCCTGTGCTCATGTACTCATGTTAGCTTTAAATTTAATAAAATATATTTTTTAACCTATGTTTCAAACCAAGATCTTTTTGTCTACCTGGCAATTAAAGAAATTGAACCTGTTCTTACTTTACTTTTCCTCTTACCTTAAAAAATAGAATAGAACCAGTCCTTTATAGAACCAGGTAGTCAAGTTTTTAAAAATTTCGTTTTTGTTCCAAAAACATTTTTTGCTTCTATATTCAATTTTGAATTTATTTTTAAAAATATGTATATATATTGGCCTCACAGGGACTATAAATCCTTTCATATCTTGACTTCTTTTCTTTTCTTTTTTCTTTCCTTCCTTTTCTTTTCTTTTTTCAGCACTTGGGGTTGGAAACCAGGGCTTCACACATGCTAGGCAAATGCTCTGCCATGGAACTGCATCCCCAGCCTTTTTTATTTTATTTTTTACTTTGAGAAGGAGTCTTGCTAAATTGCCCAGGCTGCCTCTGGCCTGGAACTCATGATCTTCCAGCCTCAGCTCCTGAGTAGCTGAGATTACAGGCATGCACTACATCACTCACCATGATTTCCTTATTTTTGACTTGGTAATTTTGGTTTTTAAAATGTCCTATGGAGTAGGTTTTTGAATAATTTTTTGGAAAGTCATAGAAGTGAAGTAGCTTCTGATTCTTAGATATTTGCAAATATCTTTCCATTGCTTGCACTCAATGAATTAATTAAGTTTGGCTTGGAATAGAATGCACAGATCATGAAGTTTTCTCTTTAGAAAATACATATTTCTCCATTTGGAGCTAGTGAATAAAGATAGAAGATAGCTTAGTTTTTTTTTCCCTTTATGAGTAAATTATTATTTTTTGTGTAGTTGTTTATATGATATTCTCTTTTTTCTAGATTTTCAGACTATGTATAGGCATGAGTCTTTTTTCCATTAATATGTGTTTTTATAAATACTAAGGAAAATATTTTTCTATATGTCTGTGATTATTATTGCTGCTCCCTTTGTTCCAGCATTTTTAGGAATACTTATTACCTATAGGTTGGATTTCTACCAGTTTTTGCTCTGTGTCTATTTTCTTCTCTTGCAATTTCATCTTTAGGCTTTTCTTCTACAACCTTGGAAGGCTACTTCACAGCCTGAATTTTCTCTGTTGCTAATTCTCTCTCTAGTGCATGAATAGCACTTTGCCTTGGATTATATCCCTCTCTTATTGTGGTTGATAAGGCCCAGGTATGTGGAGTGGCTTAAATCCACCTGATTGTGCCCTTGTGGCCTGGCAGAGCTTGGATTCTGGTTCCACAGCCCTAAGACCTTAAGACACAATCGACAGACAGGGGGATGAGTAAAGCCTTATATCGAGGTCTCACTGACTAACCATGTTGGGGTAGAAGATAAAACATTGTTTGGGGGAGTGGTGTGATTCTTCCCCAAAACAGTATCTGGCATTGTACGTTGTAAATATGTCCTTCTCATTTGTATTGATCCTGATACAAGATATATTTTTGCAGCAATTCATAGGTACTTTAATGGGAAATACAGTGCATCTCAGACTAACAAAATATTTATTTTTACATAGACCTAATGCACTTTTCTCCCCACAGAGCAACACAGTTGTCATATATTTACAGCAGTGATTTTTTTAATTCCATAGAGGGTTAAAAACCATTCCACTAATCAGCTTCTGTGGTAGCCACATGATGCTTGCCGGTGGTATTCTAAAAACCAACACGACAGGGTTAAACAGCATCTTGGCTTCCAGAGCAAGTAAGGCCATCCTGCAAGGCAGCCTGCAGGAATGTGGGCCACTTCCTGGAGCTCCTAATTAAGCTGACTCATCCTCTGCTAAATTTAGCAGATGGTTCACCAGCAAGACGATGCCTTTAACATATATCAAAAGGAAGAAATACAGCACAATGTACCATTACCTTATGATAAATTCTGGCCACCAAACTCCGCTGAAGAACCCTTTCACGAAAATTCACTGCTTTCAGCAGAAAGGCAAGAGTACCAGCTGTGTCCATGTTAAATGCTAGGAAACTGGAGAGAAAATACAGAAACATTATTATGTTGGCTTCACCAAAAAATTTCATTTAAAAGAAACACAGGGGTGTTTTATTTGTCTCTTAGAAGAGTATTGTCTCCACTATGAACCTTTATATAACCAAGATAAAAAAGGTAAGTGGATAATTCACACTCACAGTTTCCCTCCCCTTAGCTTGCCTTCCCCTTCCCCCTTATCTTGGGGAAGTAAATTATTGTAAAATTCAAATAACTTAGACTCTCCTTAATTGACCATTAAAACCCCAAGTGGCTGTTGCTCCCCATTTGAGGCAGGAGAGAAGGTTTCAGAAGCAATTGATACAGCACTTTTGAGAATGCCAAGTGCAAAATTAATAATCGCCCTCCGTTAAGACAGGGAAGGGAGATGGGAGGTTTCCAGGGAATCTGAATTTCTGCATATCAATGCTTATTCTGAATCTGGGCTTCCTGAGGAGGTTGAGTTCTTGTCTCAGTTTATTTTTAAAAAGGTCTAACAAGCTTTCATAGCCTGCAGCCATAGCCCTGTGGCATCCAATCCCATCAAATCTCAGAAGCTAAGCAGGGTTGGGCCTGGTTAGTACTTGGATGGGAGACTGCCAGGGAACACCAGATACTGTAGGCTTGGGAGAAGGACCTGGTAACCCCCTCCCCAAAATCAATCTGTCATTGAAAACCCTATGAACAGCAGAGAAGCAATAATAATAGTGTTTCGCCTGTTGTACACAGGGTTGCTATGAGTCAGATACCGACTCAACAGCACCTAACAACAACAACAACAACAAGTTTTCATAGTTTATTGAAATGTGTTTCAGTCACTCCAAAGGGCTATTCCCATGAAACCTGGACGCTGTGAATTTTGTTATTGGCAACTACCTTTGTATTTTAGGATGTTTGCTGTAGAAGAGTGTCTTGTCCATCTGAGGATGTGAACTGCCTATACTACAGGCAAGAAATCACCCACCCACCCCATCATCCCGTGTCAGCCCTAGGAACTCACCCAGAGAAGACCTCCTTAAAAGTAGGAATATCGATAAAGGTAACATCCTTGTAACTGTGTTTTACAAGAAGTTCAAATTTAAGTAAAATTTAGATTAAATACAAATCCATATCATTAGTCATCAGGGAAATGAGAATGAAACCCACAATGAGGCTGTACATCCAGCAGGATGACTGAGATTAAATACACTGACGTCAAATGTTACCCGTGATATAGAGAAACCAGAACTCTTGTACTTGCTTTTGGAAATGTGAATGGTAAAACCATTTTGGGAAGTTCTCATAGTTTCTTCTAAAACTAAACATACACATGTACTGTGACCTAACAATTTCTTGCCTACTATTTGCCCAAGAGAAATAAAAACAATTTTTCACAAAAAGACTTGCATAGGAATGTTCGTAGCCATTCTAGTCAATGGAGTGAAAAACTAGAAATATCACAAGTGTCTATTCATCATAAGAGAATGGAAAACAAATCCCAGTATATCCACAAAATACTAGCAATAAAGAGGAACAAACTAATACACATGACACCATGAATAAATTTCAAAGAGCATTATGTCTAGTTATTGAGCCAGCTATAACAGAATATAGACAGTATCTTCTATTTATGTGACATTCTAGAACAGGCAAATCTAATCGGTGGTGGAAAAGTATCAGAATAGTGTCTGTGTCTGGGGTAGTGGTTGTAGGGATTGGCCAAAAAGGGATAGGAGAGAACTTTCTGGGGTCATGGAAATGACCTGTACCTTTTCTGTCTTTTTTTCAGTATAGGTGGTTGAACCCAGGACCTCATGCATGCTAGGAATGTGTTCTACCATTGATCTGCACCTGTAACCACCTGTTTCATTTTTCATTTTGAGTCAGGGTCTTGCTAAATTACACAGACTGCCTCTGGCCTCAAACTCATGATCTTCTTCCTTCAGCCTCCCAAGTTACTGAGATTACAAATGTGTGCCCAGCTGGTGACCTATATTTTAAAAAGAGAGGTATATGCATTTGTCAAAACTTAGTGAGTGTACACTTAAGATTTGTGTATTTCATTGTATGTAAATTCTACATAAGAAGAAAAAGAACTAAAAACAAATATTAAGCTTGAATTAAGGATGCTTATGCTGAGTTATTTACAAGCATGCTAATGTCCAGAGTTTATTTGAAAATACAACAAAAGGAGAAAGTAAACTGATAAAGGATTGATACATGGATATATAGTCATATGCTACATCATAACATTTTGGTTAACAATGGACTGCCTATACAATAGTGGTAGCATAAGATTATAATGGAACTGAAGCCAGGTGTGGTGGCACATGCCTGTAATCCCAGCAACACAGGAGGCAGAGGCAGGAGGATCACAAGTTCGAGACCAGAGGGACTCTGCATAATTTAGTGAGACTCTCTCTCAAAAAGTAAAAAAAAAAAAAAAAAAAAGGAGGGGTGGGGTGGGGGTGCAGCTCAGTGATCCAGCACTTGCAAAGCATGCAAGCAGGAGGCCCTGGGTTCAACCTCCAGTACTGAAAAAAAAAAAAAATTATAATGGAACTGAAAATTCCTGTTGCCTACTAGCATCATAGCCATCATAATGTTGTGCAATGCATTACTCATGTATTTGTGGTGACACTGGGGGCTAACTCATAGTGACCCTCGTAGAGTCTACAATGGCTGATTGTTTTGTGATTGCTTTGGGAGTGGATTGTCATGTCTTTCTTCCATCTTTGCAGTGCTGAAGGTCAAACCCAGGGCCTCCAAGAGTGCAGAGGAGCACTCTACCAACTGAGCTAAACCCCAGCCCCAATATATAAAAATATAACATATGCAATTATGTACACTATATAGTACTACATAATTGTAATGAAAGACTATGTGGTTCCTGTATTAACTATACTGTGGGGCTCTGCCAGGCCGGGAATAGAAACCACACACACAAAACCTGCTACTCTCGAGTCGACGGAGATGCCACTGCAGGAGCTGGATGGATGATAACTCAGAACTCAACTTTATTCCTGATCTACTCCAAGTTCAAGTTCTATTCCTGCTAATCTGAACTCAAATGAGCTCTATGCCTGCTTATCCAGACTCAAGCTGAGCTGTTCCTGCTTATCCAGACTCAAGCTCTTTTCCTGTGCATTGTGCTTATAAGCCTTTTGGGTCAACCAATCAGAATCCATGACATTGTGATGACATTTTGGGTTAGCCAATTAGGTGACATCAGATGATTGGCCCGACCAATCAGATGATATCAGGTGGTAATGACTCAGCAAGAAATTTGAGGAGGAACAAGACCTAGCTGCATTGGGCAGGGGCCATCTTGCCTCGACCTCGTGGGCTTACCCATGTGGGCTCAAGCCGGGTGTGCCAATGGTGAGCCATTAGGGGTTGTTTTGCCTCATAGGCATGAGCCAGGTGTGCCAACGGGGAGTCACTAGAGGCCATTTTGCCTTGGCCTCATGGACTCAAGCTGGGTGTGCGGCAGTGAGTCACACAAGGGTCCTGAGTGTGCCTCACACTAGAGGTGGGCTAGATAAGCCTCGAGCCAAGCAGTCTCAGGTCCACGTCTCTTCCCTTCCTTTCTATGCCTAATCCCTACACTATACTATGCTTTTTATCATTAGGATGCACTCTAAAAAAGTTATTTAAAAAGTTTACTGTTGCATAGTATGCCCTGTTTTGCCAGGAGTGGCCACCTTTGTGATACTGCATCTCTTGATTGCATCAAGAGGCCACATTGAACAATTAATTCACTGATACTTTCCAGGTTCATGTAACACTCTATGGTGTTTAAATAAGGACAAAACCTGATGACTGATTTCTCAGAACATGTCCTGTCATTAAGCGACATGTACCTGTGTAGTGATAGTGACAGAGGAAGAATACTAACATGTTTTCAGTAGAACCTCTGAGAACCTCTCCATGGCACATGAAGAGATAAATGCTCACTGTAAAATCTTTTGTTGAATATTTGACATTTTTCAGAGTACAACATGAAAAGACACTTGAGCACAAAAAAAATCTTGACTCCTCTCCACACCTAGAGCCTCTTTGGGGTCCCAGGGCTCATGAGAGCAGCATCAGGCTTTCCTATGGGAAGGCAGGCAAGTGAGGACAGAAGAGAGCTATGCGCAGAGCCAGGTACATCCCTGCTCAGAGTCACTTCCTTCCAAAATTCCCCTCCCTGACAAGCCATACCTACCTCACCTGCTCTGGTGGAGCCTTTTTAGAACCATGACTGGCTCCGCCCCACAGTCCAAATGAGGGGCAGCCTCTGGGTTCCCCACAAATGGCTGCCCACTAGGGGTATTTCTGAGTCCCAGGAATTTCTCAGCCTATCCTTCCTCATGTCCCTACCTTCCATGGGCGCTTCCCATGGGCATTGTCACTATGACTGACATACTAACTGCTCTACAGGTTGGTGAGCCCCGGAAAGGCAAGCCCAGTCACTGCTGTGTCACCAGTGCATAGAGCAGCACCAGAACACAGGGAATGCTGGAAACGTGTTGGCACCAACAGCTTTCCTTAACAGAAAAGCCAGAGTAAGCAAAGCATGGGGACTTAAGTGGATAAGCACCGACAGATTGAATGAGTAAACCTGGATGTGTGGAAGAGAGATATGAACTGTTTTGGAGGTTAATAACCGAGACAAAAATAAATGAGCTGGAACTTTCCAAATATTTACAATTGGAACACTGCCTTTGGCACATCGCAAGTCTATCCTGGAAAATCTGCTAAGAATATAGATTGGCATATGGGTAAGAGCACATCATCCTTTCAAAGTGATCCGGGAAACAAGCCCGGATCTGCTATCTGGAAAAGAAATGAAAGGGCAGATGATTTGCAGCCAGTTGGGGAGCAAGTTTCCTGAAAGGATGAAACTGATGTTGCTGCAGAATTGTACTATTCTTTCAACTCCTTGTACACTGGAAAAATTTCAAACTAATAAGTTAGAGGGAGAACTCTGAGTACTATAAAATTCCCACTCAGGGCTAGGAATATTAAAAAGATGCACTGATTTTCTATAGTGTGTGAAGACAAATTGAGACAGAAAAACTAAGAGAGACTTCAGCTCTACAGTCGTGGGCTCATGTTTTTGAGCTTTAGATAAACTATAGTTTGAATACACATAAACCTGAGCAGCAATAAAGAAAAAAATAGACTACAGATTTCTAAATTTCACTTCATCCCAATGGTCCCAAGCCATCATTTATTGTATTTTCCTATTTTAATCAGGATTGTGAGATTATATTTTCTAATGAATGGCTCCTTTGGAAATTAGCTCAGTGCATTTGGCTGTAGAGACCAATGATCTGCTTCCAAATAAAAATAATAATTTAAAAAATATGTAAAAGAAAAAGAAGCATAGTAAGCTCTCCAAATATAGAAGAAAAGAGATAACATATTTATGAACATAAAACAATGAAATAGAAAACCAGATACAATGGAGAGGTCTGACAAAGGGAACAGTTGGTTATTTGAGATATAATAATAAACAAGACAAACATCTGGTGAGATGGAGTAACACCAACAAAAAAGGCAGAAGACACAAGAGACAATTTTAGTAAGGACAAGGGGGACATAACCACAGATCTAGCAAAAGTTAAAAAGATCATGAGAAAATAGTGTGAAAAACTTTATACTAAAAGACTCAAAGCTAAATGGATAAACTTGTAGAAAATTACAATTTACCAAAACTGACAGCAGAAGCAAAAGGCTAAGTAGTCCAAAAATTTAAATAAATTAAATCAATAGTTTAAAATATTCCTCTGAGCCTAGATCATTTGCAAACAATTTATTGAATTCTACAGAATAAGCAACCACTCCCAAAACAGCTCTATGAGACCAATAAAACTTTGACATAAATCTAAATCAGGGAAGTATAAAAATAGAAAATAATAAGCCAATAAGTATATAACCTTCCCCCAGTACTAATAAGCCAAACTCAAGAAAATATACTGATGATAATGTAGCATGACAAAATTCAGGGCTTCTTAAGCACGGCAGAGTAATTTAATATTAGAAGATTTACAAAGGTTATTTATCAAATTAACAGAACAAATAACAGATAGAAAATCATTTCAAAAGATGTGAAATATTCACTTGATTAAAAAAATCATCATCCAGTAAAGAAAAGAATGTGTTAAAAATAATAAATGGCCGGGCGCAGTGGTGCACACCTGTAATCCCACCAGCTCGGGAGGTGGAGGTGGCAGGATCACAAGTTCAAGACCATAGGCAGTCTGCAAAACTTAGCAAGACCCTGTCTCAAAAAGTAATAATAATAATAGTAATAATAATAATAATAATAAAATAAAAAATGGAGCCAGGCACTGTGGCCTAAGCCTGTGATTCCAGGGACTTGGGAGCTAAAGCAGGACAATTGTGGGTTGCAGTCAGAGGCAGCCCTTGCAACATAGAAAGACTTTGTCTCAAAATGAAAAATAAAAAAGTAGGGGTGTTGTTCAATGACAGAGCACTTGCGTAGCATGTATGAGGCACTAGGTTCAAGCCCTCAGTACTACAAAAAGTTTTTTTCTAATTTTATAAAAGGAAAATAAATGTAGCTTCTGCTTCTTCTTCTTCTTCTTCTTCTTCTTCTTCTTCTTCTTCTTCTCCTCCTCCTCCTCCTCCTCCTCCTCCTCTTCCTCCTCCCCTTCTTCCTTCTTTTTAATACTGTGGGTTGAACCCAAGGCCTAGCACATGGTAGGCAAGTGCTCTACCACTGAGCTGCACTCCCAGTTCCTTTTTCATATTTTATTTTGAGAAAAGGTCTTGGTAAATTGCACAAGCTGCCTCTGGCCTCGAACTCACGATCATCCTGCCTCAGCTTCCTGAATTGCTGGGATTACAGGTGTGGGCCACAGCACTGGGCAAAATGGAGACTCTTTTAGGAAGTAATGTATGTCTACCAAAAACTTCAGCAAACATCATGCTTAATAATGAAATATCAAACTAATTCTTTTTAAAAACAGAAATAAGACAAAAGAACACTTTCCATGACTGCTTCTATTCAAATTATGTTGGAGGCCCTAGCCCTTAGAGTAAGATATGAGAAGAATAAAAGGAATAGAAATTGGAAAAGAAGAAATAAAAGAATCATTATTTGTAGATAGTATGATTGTCTATGGAAAAAAATCCAAAGAATCTATAGACACATTTAGAAGAATTATTTTACAGTCATATTTATATATAAAAGCCAATGACATACATAATAAACCAGCCATGACAAAAATATAATTTAAAAAATATTCTTTTAACAGCAGCAAAATTATAAAGTAACTAGTAATAACTCCATCAAAGGATGTACTAAGTAGGGAGAAATTATAAAACTCTGGAAGATACTTAAAAGATTAAAATCTTTGGGAAAAATCCATTACATTTATAAACTAAACAAGACAGACATTTACATGTCAAATTTCCTGCAAATCTATAGATTTAGTACATTTTCAAAGAAAATTTTGGCAGGTTTTAAAAATCGTGGTGAAGTATACATAACAAAGCATTTATCATTTTAACCATTGTACGTGTAGGGTTCAGTGGCATTAAGTACATTCATACTGTTGTGTATCAAATCACCACCATCTTTTTCAGGACTTTTCATTATCCCAAACTGAAACTCTGAGCCCATTAAACAATAGCTAGTCATTCTGTCCTCCTCTTAGTCCTGCAACCAATTCTCTACTTTCTGTCTTTATAAATTTGAATATTCTATGTATTTTGTGTAAATTCAGTCCTACAATATTTTTCTTTTCTATTTGCAGACTTTGTTTTGTTTTGTTTTGTTTTGGAAGAACTTGACAAATTGACTCTAAAACTTGCAATTGAAGTGCAAAATAGTCAAGGCAATCTTGAATTATATTTTAAATATAATAATAATGTTGTTGTTGTTGTTGTTAGGTGCCTTTGAGTCGGTATCCAACTCATAGCGACCCTCTGTACAACAGGGGAAACACTATTGTCCGTGCTTCTCTGCTGTTCATAGGGTTTTCAATGGCAGATTGATTTTTGGGAGGAGGTTGCCAGGTCCTTCTCCCAAGCCTACAGCTTCTGGTGTTCCCAGGCAGTCTCCCATCCAGGTACTAACCAGGCCCAACCCTACTTAGCTTCCGAGATCTGATGGGATCAGATGCCACAGGGCTACAGCTGCAGGTAATAATAATGTAGTAATATCTTAATATAAATACAGGATAATTATAAGAATATATTATTTGTTAAAGGATATAGAAGCATACTAAGAAAAAAAAAAGCCCCAAACTGACTCCCATGTATATGGAAATTTAATAAATGACAGAGAGAGCATTACTGATCATTGGGAAAGATGCTTAATTTATTAAATGGTGCTAAAACAACTGAAAATTTCTGAGGAAGAGACGAAATAGAATTAGATCCCGTCCTTAAACCATAAACAAAAATTTTCATGGAATCTGGGAGCAGTAGCACACACCCATAATCCCAGTGACTCAGGAGGAGGAGGCAGGAGGATCACAGGTTCAAGGCCAGAGGCAGCCTGTGTAATTTAGCAAGACCTTGTTTTAAAATAAAAATACAAAATGGGTGGTGGATATAGTCCAGTGATGGAGCATTTGCAAAATATGTGCAAGGCCCTGGGTTCAACCTCCAAGTGCCACACACACACACACACACACACACACACACACACACACACAGAGTTTTCATGGATCTAAGAATTAAACGCCTGCAGCCGTAGCCCTGTGGCATCCAATCCCCTCAGATCTCGGAAGCTAAGCAGGGTTGGGCTGGTTAGTACTTGGATGGGAGACCACCTGGGAACACCAGGTGTTGCAGGCTTGGGAGAAGGACCTGGCAACCCACTCTCAAAAATCAATCAGCCATTGAAAACCCTATGAACAGCAGAGAAGCACTGACAATAGGGTTTCACCTGTTGTACATAGGGTCACTATGAGTCGGATACCAACTTGACAGCAGCTAACAACAACAACAACAACAACAAACAACAACAAGAATTAAACATGAAAGGTGAAACTCCCATAATTTAATATGTATATATATTTCATGAACTCAGAGTAGACAATACAGAAAGTGCTGAATATAAAAGACTGATAAATTATAGCATATAATTTAAGAATTTAATAATTTAAATTATTATAATTTAAGAATTTGTGTTCATCAAAAGACATCAGAAAGGAAGCACAGAAGAAGTAAAAAATTTGGCAAAGATAATTGTAACGTCTATAACAACAAATGTTAAGGGACCCCTAAAAATCATTAAGAATAAGATATATACACACAGACAGACAGACAGACAGACAGACACACACACACACACACACACACACACACACACACACACACACGCATACCAGAAAAAAAATCAGGCAAAAAACATGATTAGACAGTTCACAAAAGAAGAAATACAAATGGCAAATAATATTCACCCTTAATAGTAATAAGGAAAATGTAGTTTAAAATCTCAGTAAGGGATTTTTTTTTTATGCTGCTAGTAGAGGTGTGGATTATATAACTACTTTGAAAAATTATTTGGCACTATCTTATTGTTGTTAGATGCCATTGAGTCGAGTCTGACTCATAGCAGCCTTCATAGGAGTTTCCATGGCTGATTGTTTCAGGATTTCTTTGGGAGAAGATTGGCACATCCTTCTCCCATTGGCACTATCTAATAAAGTAAAACACTAAAAATTAATAAATAAAATAACCAAAGCATAAATCCTGAAGCCATACTATCCTGAGTGAAATTTCAGCTCTACCACTCACAAGCCATGTAGGCTTGAACAAAATACTTAACCTCTGTGTCTCAGTTTCCTCATCTGTGACATGGAAATAAGAACCTACTTCATAAGGTTTTAGGATTCAAACCTGCCAAGCATTTGGAACAGTGCACATGAAATGAAGAAGGAACATGAGGAGAAAGAACAGAATTAGCACTGTTTTAGTTCTTAAATTGGGTGGTAGGTATATGAGCATTACTTTTACATAGTCAATATTTTTTGTATATGTCAATATTAAAAATTTCAAACAAGACTGAGCTGGGCTTTGTTAAAGTTCTATAAACTCAGGCTCAAAATAAGATGCTGAAGGCAGGTGATAATGGCGTCCTGGGCAATGCATACCTGGTTCTCAGCTTGTCACCTGCAGATGCAGCCCAGTTCTGGAGCAGACCAAGGAGTGGGGTTTTTTTATACTGTTTGGTGTGTTGAGCCAGCAGTTCCCGGGCCACAACCTGTGCAAGAGAGTTTATTATGCATCAGCCATGTTTCAGAATCTAAACAATGCCAGTGTCTTTAAATACTGCAGCCAGATAAGGTCTACTTGCCATTAGCAAACTCATTAGAAGGAATGAAATTCAAGAGCCCCTCCTTCTGGGGGCCTCCATTCCCTAGAGTTAGTGTGTGGCCTCTACCCCATTACTCCAGATTCCTCCCTATCTCTGACCCCTAACCATATCCCACTCTTTATCCCCTAGCCTGTATCAGCCTCTCACACTGGCCCTGGGACCAACCATTTTAGTTGACACATCAGATGAAGTCTGCTGGCAGTTCTCTTTTCTGCCTTTGACATTCTCTGGTTGATTAAGCCTTTGGGTACTAGTATTAAAATGTGAAAATAAAGCAATCTTTATCAATCTCCCCCCTCTGCAACTTTAAAGTTATAATTTTGGCCTAAAATATGGCATGCTTTCCCAGATTTACTCAAAGATGTTCATGACTCACAGCACAGATAGGCTCAGGTGACAGTTTGTAATAATGTGAGTGAGGCACCTCTGCCCTGCTGCCCCCACAGAGCCCCTGTAGCATGAGCAAGCCCAGCCCAAACTGCTGACCTACAGAATCAAATTCTAACAAATTGTTTAGGTGATTTGGTAATGTTGGTGATTTGGTGATATTGGTAATCAATAGAACTCTGGTCCATTCTCTTTCAATGATAAGTTTTAGAGTTATTTCCTTTATGTTTCACACATACATGTTTTCATTTGGATGATATAAAATGTCACATATTCTTTCATTCAACAGTATACCATAAGTAATTTTTTTGGTTTGAATTGCTATTTATGTGTTTAATGGCTGTATAATATTCTTTTTTGGATAAATCAGAGCAAGTTAACATTTCAGTTTGGTAAGATATTTAGATGGTTTTTAATTTTATACCATCATAATAACCTTGATATCAATACATTCAGACAGATAGCATTGACCTTTTTGCTTACCTATGAATAAATCTCCATGTTCTTGAATACAGAGGTTCTTAAAGAGGGCCATAAGGCCCATGAGAGGAATGTTGAAAACTGGTCAAGGCATTTGTTGCCTCTGGGAGCTTTGTTGGCATTGATGGGCAGAGCCAGGTATGCAATACATGGGAGAATCTCAACCAACAGAGGACCATGCTGCACCCAGGGTCCTGTCAAAGGCCATGTGGTCTAACACATGTAGATCATTGAGATTCCAGAGCCTGGCTCAGTTACATCAAAGCTGTCAGATTCTCTAGTCCCAGATATGGGAAGATTAAGCTCCCCTGCCCCCAAGAAGGTACAGGTGTCATAGACTAGTACACAGTGACTCAGCTATTCTCTCCTTTCCCACTGCCATGGTAACCTGCAATGTTCCCAGTTGCCACTGACTGGCCCTAAGCCAGGCCTCAGTCTGCATTTGAGGTCGCCATGGTAATTTTGCCTGCCTGCAGCTATAGCCCTGTGGCGTCCAATCCTGTCAGATCTCAGAAGCTAAGCAGGGTCAGACCTGGTTAGTACTTGGAAGGGAGACTGCCTGGGAACACCAGATGCTGTAGTCTTGGGAGAGGGACCCGGCAACCCACTCCCACAAACAATTAGCCATCAAAGCAATTAGCCACCAAAAACTCTATGAGTAGCAGAGAAATACAATAGTGTTTCATCTGTTGTACATAGGTTCTCTATGAGTTGGATACTGACTCAATGGCGCCTAACAACAACAACAACAATATGGTAATTTTAGGTACAGATGCAGGCACTGGTATGTCTACCTGAAATTTTGTTTTTGCATTATTATAAATTATTTTCCTTTGGTTTCCTTAAAGTATTGTCTGCAGTTTTTGAAATTATGATTTTAGATGGCCATATGATCCAAGATTTCATCTTAGGGTAATGAAAGGAGTGTTATAGAATATCTATTGTAATGCATTAAGTCCAGTGGGACTGAGACTCACTGTATTATGAGTCAAAGAACAGGAACAATTTTATGGAAGCTGCTGTTATATAAAATTAGTGTGAAAACAAACACTGCCTATAATGAGGAAAATGAACTAACTTTAACTAGAATTAAAACTAAGATGATACAGCAAATTCATTTCACTAATACATCACTAGGGTTAACATTTATATATTTTGTTCTTTTTAATTATCAAATTTATCATGGATCTAACTGTCTCTCCCTCTAGCTACTAAAAGCAACATCATTCCAAGTATTAAACAATTACTTTCTCTGATTCCCAACCTCCATAGTTTTCCTTTGTTTTATTTTCCTCTGTAACATTACTACTGGATAACATAGATCACAGCTTGTTGATTGGTGTATAGTCTTTCTGCTGCCTGGAATGTAGGTGCCAGGAGGGCAGATGTGTTTGCCTCTTACTACTAGGCAGCACATGATGGAGTCTGGAGTTGAGGAGTTATTCTTAGAGGAGTGACTGAATATATAACCTCCCTATTTTCAATATCTCACTCAGTATATTCAATCCATTATTAACTCCCTCTAACTTGGCTGCTATTTCCACCTTTCTGATTTAAGCAACTTAAACTAGAAAAAGTAAATCACTCTAGCTAGAATAAAAATAAGAATGATACAAGTTCCTGTGCCAAACTTAAGAGCAAGATAGAGAAACTGAGTTCTGGTTAATACCACAAAATAGACAGCCCATTTGAGGTCTTTGCTCCTTTTCTAGGTCACGAGGCAAGTCAACATGATTTTTAAGGCAAAGTTATTTTCTGCTGCTGATGCCCCACTTGGTGAAAGAGTAAGTGATTTCTCAGCGCAGTGGTGTGCATCTGTAGTTCTGCCAGCTTGGGAGGCAGAGGCAGCTTGCATAACTTAGTGAGACTGTATCTCAAGACAAAATTTTTTAAATGGGTTGGGTATGCCATTCAGTGGGAGAGCGCTTGCCAGAGCATGCATGAAGCCCTAGGTTCAACTCCCCAGTACCCTTAAAAAAAAAAAAAAGAGTAAGTGATTGAAGCAATCAACTACCATGAAATTGGGGTATTATAGTCTTCTATCCAAATCTTTATTTGACAAATTACCAGGAGAGGCAAAGAAAGATGAGGCACTACCTACCCTGAGCACACCATGAAGATGTGCTTGTTTTCACCTCATGAATGTGTTCCTGAATATATTATCATATACTATGTTTTACATTTTTATGTATGCATAAGTTTTTCAACTTTCTTTTTTCTTTTCTCTTCTTTTCTTTTCCTTTCCTTCTTTTCTTTTCTTTTTCTCCTTTTTTAGACAGTCTTACTTTGTACCACAGGCTAGCCTCAAACTCATGATCCTCCTGAATGCTGGGATTACATGTATGCACCATAATGCCCAGCTTTGTCCTTCAACTTCCTATTTTAAAATAATCATAGACTCATAAATAGTTGCGAAATTATAGTGCAGAGACATTTCCTCTAACTGTCATCTGTTTTGTTGTTGGGTGCCATTAAGTCAGGTGTGGCTCATAGTGACCCTATGTACAACAGAATGAAATACTGCGTGACATTATGCCATACCTGCCTGGCACTATGTCAATGTTTCTCTGCTATTCATAGGGTTTTGATGGCTGATTGCTTCAGGAGTGGGCTGCCAGGTCCTTCTCCCAAGCCTAAAGCTCCCAGTATTCCCAGGAAGTCTCCCATTCAAGGACTAACTGGGCCCAACCCTGCTTAGTTTCTAAGATCTGACAAGATTGGATGCCAGGGTGGTAGTGCTGCAGGCTGCTGCCACCTAGATCCCACCAAACCAGATCTCTTATATAATAATACTAGATCAAAACCAGGAATTCAGAAACATTTTTATTTACAGTATCTTTTATTTACAGTAGATGTTGTTGTTGTTGTTGTTGTTGTTAGGTGCCGTCGAGTCGAGTCCGACTCATAGCGACCCTATGTACAGCAGATCGAAACACTTCCTGATTCTGTGCCAGGCAAACGATCTTATTTATGTTTAAGCCCATTGTTGCAGACAATGTGTCAATCCATCTGGTGGAGGATTTTCCTCTTTTGCGTTGACCTGCCACTCTCCCAAACACGATGTCCTTCTCCAGGGATTGTTCTCTCCTGACTACATGTCCGAAATATGTAAGATGCAGTTTGGCCATTTTTGCTTCCAAGGAGCACTCTGGTTATACTTCTTCTAGGACAGATTTCTTGGTTCTTTTGGCAGTCCATGGTATATTCAATAGACGTCTCCAGCACCACAATTCAAAAGCATCAATTCTTTTTCTGTCTCTCTTGTTCAATGTCCAGCTTTCACAACCATATGATGCCAGTGAAAATACCATGGCATGAGTCAGACGCACCTTCATCTTCAATGTGACGTCTTTGCTTTTCAATACTCTAAAGAGATCTTTTGCCACAGCTTTTCCTAGAGCAAGGCGTCTTTGGATTTCTTGACTGCTGCTTCCATGGGTGTTGATTATAGAGCCAAGCCAAGCAAAATCTTGGAGAACCTCAATCTTTTCTCCATTTACTGTGAAGTTGCGTGCTGACCCAGTCGTAAGGATTTTTGTTTTGTTGATGTTTAGTTGTAACCCATATTGAAGGCTATGATCTTTGATCTTCATCAGTAAATGTTTTAAATCCTCTTCATTTTCAGCAAGCAAAGTGGTGTCATCTGCATAAC